>JARHVA010000600.1:2600000-2692500 GCA_037957365.1 Torreya grandis | reverse complement strand
TAGAATTGAGAAATATAATTACATATGGTTGAGTCAATTTAATGAATAAATTATCACTAAAAATGGATATGACTTACATATGTATTATTATTATTATAAGATTAAAATCATATAATTAATGTATATGTAATATCATTATCATAGTATAATATGGTTAACAAAAACTGGGTGAACACTTGATAACATTGCTTGATTATATTATAAACACATACATATGTGCCAACTATCTAGACCCCAATCATAGTAATAACTAACATATGGTAGAATGGAAAGTCATAAGAGTTATGATCCATATATTTATCTATAAATAATTCTTAATGATTAATAATTATAAGAAAGTATTTAGTCACAATATCATCCTCTCTTATATATGGTAGCAGAACTTGTGATATATTATGATCATTTTTGATACATTTATGCATAAGATATATATAATAAAATGGAATGAATTGGAGAATCATATAAAATATTCTACATATTGATCAAGTTTAGTGGGAGACATATCAATATGAGCCTAAGACAATAGGCATTTGTATGCAGTTATAACATACTAAAAGTCATGAAAGGGCTTTGGTAAAGCATATTTATATCTTAGCATAGGTTTTCATTATCTTGAGATAATCTATGTGATTTGAGATCCTTAGTTAGAGATATAAATGAATGTAGGAGTTCTTGAAAAATATTTATTATTATACAAACATGTATACAAGTCTTACTATGGGTAGATTAAATTATACTAATGTAAATGTACATATAGTATGTAATGGTATATAGTGATGTGTGCCCATAGTTATATTAAATATTATAACTAAGTCATGTGATCCAGATGATTATGTCACCATATAAATGTACACCCAACTCCCTAAAACATAATAAAAAATCTAAAGGATAATTTCAATGTAGAATCCTTATCTTATAGAGATTTTCAATATACATAGTGAGCAAGAAAGTTTTAAAGGATTAGTAAAATCTTATAGAGTTATTTATTATGAAATATAGATGAACACTAGTATAGTGTTTTCATGTCATTTGATTACATATATATGATGTATATTATGATTATAAGTACTTGTTTAAAGGATATTTACCAATAGAAAGGGATGGCTAATAAAGACGTAAATTTTCTTAAGGACCCAACATTATAACCATACTAAAATAATCCACTAGAAATAGAATGAGATGTTTAAATGAAAGATTATAATAGGTTTATGAGTTCTCTATTTCTCTGCAAATAGTATGAATGGTTGTTAGTTTTTATATTTTCAACATTAAAAACTTGTGTGTGGTACATATTATGAGAGTGTTAATATGTTCGTATGTTTAGACATATATAGAATATAATGTAATGCATCATGATATGTGCTTAATTTATGGTAGTGTGAAGTTTAAACATAAGGTATACTTAGGTGGTATAATCTCATACTTTCTTGAATATTATGTATGATTGTGGGTTGTTTGATTCTTGAAATTGTAAGTTTGGTTATGTGTAATTATGTAGTTGGGAACTATGATATTATGGGATGCCATAGAGTACTATAGTACAAATGTATGCTAGTTGGTTATTTCTTGAATAACATGTTTCATAATAGTTAGTAAGAATTTATGTATGTGTGCATATAACCCCTAAGAGTATAATGGATACTAGGATAGAATATTATGTGTTACATGGAAATTGTGACTTGATTTTATATCTAGTTGCTTGAATAACATTTTATATTTTTATGTATTTAAGACTACTTTATATGACTAATTATGAAAACTAGTAGTTATGTCTTAGAATACTAGACTATGGTAATATAGGTTATCATAGGGTGTAGTATCTTTAGAAACTAATTGTGGTAGTTGAAATCTATAGTTAAATATGAATTTTATCCAAGTGGTATAAATTATAATTATTATTTATAGTATGGGATAGATAATAATGTATGATTCATTCATATGTTTGAAGGAATAAATGTATGTTTTGATTACTCCTATGTTTAGCATGTTGTGTGATATGATTGCTAGTATTATGTGAATTGTATTAATCTTATGGTTATATTATGTTGAACAATATTACTTTATTGATACTAAGTAAGGAGAGTGATGAACTTCAATGGCTTACTAGCATCACAAGGCCAGATGAAGGCAATCTGATCAAGTGGTGTGTATGAATTTTTATTGATCTATAGATTGCTATTATATATTAATCTTAAAATATTTGTCTAAAGTATATTTAGTGAGAAATTATCATTTCATGAGTATTATTTACATTTTTTTATGATATATTAAAATAGAATTAGTTTTTTATGATACACTGCATGTCTAGTTTTCGAAATCATGAACCATGCGAGTACTTGCTTATCTGTCTAGATTTCCATGCGATCACTATATACATATTTTTTGAAGAGAGGGACACTCCATAATGGGATTAGTATATGGGATCATTGGTATGTGATTGGTGTGGGAAAATGTTTAGATAATGCTCTCCCTCCACACAATAGTATTACTTTGAGACAACACTTGAGATTGCCATAGATACTGGAGAGTATAGGTAACTCATGCTCTGGGGAGCCATGTATCTTTTTTATGTACATTATATTATATTTTATTTATTATTGGAGACATTATCATGAATAATTGTAATTGCCTATTTACTTTGGATTAAAAATAGTGGTTATGTATTGTGCCACAATGGTTGGCTATTTGTAATTACTTTCTATGTTTGTATTATGATGTGTTCCAAATGTTAATAGTGATCAGTTACTATTTAGATATCACATGCTTATTTACAGTTATCACACTTAGATTATTTTATATGATCAATGCTTAGATTCTCATGGTGTAATATATTTATAGTATATGTGTTTAATTAAAAAACCACATATTTCTAGTTAGCTCCTAGCTGGGTTATTACAATTTTATTCTATATGGGGATGACATTGGCTCCAAATAAGTAATGTATTATGAAGTTTTGATATAATGGATGGACTGAAATTTTAATTTATTTTTGGATAAAACCCATGTGAGTCTAAATTACCATGGGTTCACCATGAATTCATAGAAAACCCATGTTAAATTCATAATAATTATGGGCAATGTTATGACATATAGATTGTTAATGAATATTGGAGTTTGAATGATACTGGTTGTCTTATTTTATTACATATATTTCCTTTGTGTTGGGCTCAACTTATGGCTTCCTTTTGATCTCTTTGATAATGCTTAGGTTGGGTATGGTTGTTGAATACTAGGTTTTCTCCTTTAGTGTTTGATGTCTTTATGGGTTTTAGTCTTGATTGTATGTGGAACCCTGCTAGGTCTCAATTACCTTTTAGGATTTGCACCTAGTATTTGAGGGGTTTCATTGTTATGATGTTTTGTTTTATTATTGCAGTCATTGACATGAGGAAATGATTATATTGTTAAAATGGTTATTTTTAGCTGAGGATGTTTATTTCTTGTCAATATCATTATTATGTTCCTTACATGTGTTATTTAGAATGGTATGGTTGTGTATTACTTTGATTTTATTGAGGTACTTGAGTAAATGTAAGGAAGTTTTAAGATTGTGGGTTTTTTTAGATTTGAACTTATTTCATTTATAAGTTATTGTTAAAATCTACATGTCTGTGAACTCTTTGAGGGAGGTATTGTAGAAATTTATCAATTGAATTGATATTCTTGGAGACATATAGTTTTGAAATAATCAAGTTATTATGACTACATGAATGTTTCAATGGACTATTTGATTGATTATAGTAACCCTTTTTGTTTAATGCATCTTTGTGAGTTGATTCATTGATGTTAGTCCTTTGTTGTGTGACTGATGTTTCCATTTATGATTCATAAATCAATATTAAATCACATTCTCATGATCTTTCTTTAATCTCAATTGTTGATTTCCACCTTCAAGTCAATTATTGGGGTGATTAGGGAAACTAATGGTTGGGATCATAAGATTGGGCATGATGATTAGTTCTATTGAAGATAATATTCATTTTTGGAAGGATTTAAATTAGTGGCATGATTATATTTTTAGACACATATGTTCTTATGATTTAATTGAGTTATACCATTGTAGAGTTACATTTAGTCATTCATGCTTAATCATGTTATAAATATTTCTTTCGTTACATGCTTACATTATGAGTTAATTCAATTCTAGTTGAAGATTGGTGTTGAATTATATTGATCAACATAGAAGCATTATTGAGTTGATTATTTAGTGTAAATTATTCATGAAATGCAATTAGGCTTCCATTTTTTTAATAAATGTTTTTTAAACACACACACACACACACACACACACACACACACACACACACACACACACACACACACACACACACACACACACACACACACACACACACACACACACACACACACACACACACACACACACACACACACACAACAACAACAACAACAACAAAACAGTGTGTTGATTAACCATTGAATTATACAATTTAGTGTAATCTCTTAATTATGTGGAAGTTACAATTAATGAATATATTATTTATAGGATTAAGATTCAAGTTTTGGTTATATTAGGAATTATGAAAAGATAAGATAATGAAAGAACTATGAAAGTATTTCATGTTCTATTTTTATTTAGTTTAATCAATGTTAACTCATTTATAGTGACCTATAGCTTTCTCAATAGTTTTAGTGAAGGATTTGGTGTTAATATTGAGTTTTGTTACTTGAATTAATTATATTAGTTATTGATTTTCATTTTATTATTAAAATTCTAACCCTATTAGTTAGGATTCAAAACTAATAATGTATTGCTTAGTATTAGTATTATGGTTTTTAGTCATGGTAGCATGAGCCTTGATGTTGATTAAATGTTTTCAGCCCTATAGGGTTATTTTTAATTATATTTTTGGTTTTTATTCTTAAATATTGTTAAATACTATGTTAAGGTTGTACTTGATTTATAAAACTATAATATGGTGTAAGTAGGTAGAAGGTAATTATAGTTGTTATTAATTCTTGATTTCTATCCTAAATCGATCCTACATGGATTATAGTGGGATTGAGATATTGAAATATGAGATTATTATATTTTTGGATTAAAGGTGAGTTTGATTAGAATAGAAATTATGATTTAATATAATATTACTCAATCAATTGGATAAATAACATTTTGTATAAATGATTAAGTAGATGGTAATGTTGGAATTAATATTACAATGTTGAGAGATGAAACCATGTATATTTTATGTTATATTTGATGTGCACATAAGAATAATTTACATTAAGAGTAAATACCAAAATTAGGTATTATAAACATGGATGATTATGACTGCACTATTAGGCATTAATATAACTAAGTGAGTGTATGCAGGTTGTGAGATTTTCCTTTCTTGTATCATTCACTATTACATTAAGATCAAATATCAAAATTAGATATTGTTTTAAACATGGATGATTATGACTACATTACTGGGCATTAATGTATCTTAATGAGTGCATGTAGGTTGAGATCTTTTCCTTTGTTGTATCAGTCATTTTTAAAATGACTTGTTGATAATTTTCACTCTTATAGATTTACTAAATAATAATATTTACTTAGGTAGATGAGAAAAGGAATGTCAAACTAAACATAAGATGGATTATTTACTATTTATATATAAAAATGTATATAGAATATATGTGTGTAGCTGAGATCATTCTTTTTCAATTTTTTTCAAAAATGTTAGCATAACTAAAGGTTGTAAATTGCTAGATATTCTAATATATAATATAAACATGGTTTTTGGAACAATTACCTTTAATTTTGATTAACCTTAATATTTTCATATTTAATAAGCATGTAATTATTTAGAACAAATACGGGATAAGTAAAATACTTGGGTAGCTAGTTAAAGTGGATGACAACCGCATCTACATAGGTAAAAGACATAAAGTCTATGAACAATAGAAGCATCTAGAAAAGCAAGCCACCTCCACCGTATATGTGACTTCCTAGTGTGTCGAGATTCCCCACTCAAATCAAGGAGTGATAAAAACATATATTCTTACTTTATGAAATGCTTTTAATAGTGGGTTATGGGTCTACTTCACACCTAATTTACAATTATTTTATGCCAACATGCATGACACCTTAGAAAATCTGTCAACATACCTGATAGAATAGTACCTTTGTTAAAGTGGTGAGGTCTAATTTTAGAAAAGATGGATAACGTGCCCACACTCACATTGATAGAGAAACCCTACCATTAATCTTTTATAAAATTAATCATCATTGGCAAACTCATAATCTCCTTGAGGAGAATAATCATTTTCAGATCTTGGATCAAAATTGACATTTGGATAGATGTATAATGATGATGGTATTCAAATGATTTGACTAGGAGCTGTTGGAGGAAATTGAGCTTGATGAGTGATCATAAATAATATCCAAAGTGTAGCAATAGGATAAACATTTGATCTTACTCTAGCATCAAATTGATGATTTTGAATAGAAAACAATTCAAATTTAACCCTGAAAGGAATTCTGAGAGCAATGAAAATATTTCTGACTTGGTCTGGCATAATATTTACTGTTAGATCTTTAGAAGCTCTAGTTGGCATGATGCAATCTATAAATTCTTTAATATGTTTAAGAAAATCCATTGAAAACCAAAAATTTTCATTACCAGGGTTAAAAGATAGCCAAAATCTAGACCATTTGATTAAGAATGCAAATCCATGTCTATATATGAATTTAATTCATAACCTTTCTTGAATCATCTTTTCAACCATAATATCATTATTATCAATAAAATTTAAAATCATGGATGCCCATCTTCTTCCATCAAATTCTTGAAATTGGGAAGTATATGCCACATGACTATTATTTAATTCTAATGAAGCATCATATGATTCTCTAGTAAGCCTAGTAATTTCATGATGGATCTGAGAATGAACTATTTTATAAGTTTGCCATAATGAAGAATGAAATTCTTATTTTACATCAGTGACTAGAGAAATATTATATGTTGGATTCTTTACTCTGGATATGAAATTAGAAAGACAATTCTTTTTGCTAGAAATATGTTCTACTAAAAAGTCAAAATATGAAATAATTGAAGCCCATCTGATCAATCTGATATTTCCACCTTTCTTTTGATTATCTATATTTTCAAGAAAACTCGTAAAATTCTTCAAATCTAATCTAATCACAATTTTTTTAGATCTAACAAAGAACATGAATGAATGAATAGCTTTAATTGCAGCTAGTAGTTCTTTGTGAGTTTAATGATAATTTAATTAAAAATTCTTAAATGTACCAAAAGCAAATCTACAAGGCTTTTCTATTCCATCAAACTATTTTTCTTTCAACACTACACCCCAAAGCTAATCATTAGCATCCACTCAATAATTTTCAAGACATTACGTAGAAGACTAAGAGGAGGCAAATTTTAAGAATTTTCTTTGATTTTTTTTATAGCAATAATCATCTGATCATTCCATTTTGGAAGATTTGTGGATAATATTTTGTTCAAATGCAATCTATCTTGAGAAATATTGTAATAATATCCTACAATATATTTAATGCATCCAAGAAATATTTGAAGTGTCCTTTTATCCTTAATCTCATTAGGAAATTTACTAATATCTTTAAGAACATGTTATTATACTGCAACTTCACCAGAGGTAATTTTTACACCAAGGAAATCAATTTCATCTTTTAAAGTAATCATATTTTTAGCAGAAAGAACTAAACCATTTTCATAGATAATCTGATATAATTGTTTAAGATGATCAATATGTTCTTTTGGTGATTTAGAGAATACCAAGATATTATCAATGTATAAAATAGTGAAATGAGAGTAAGAAGCAAAGATCTTATTCATCATATTCTAAAATATAATGGGAGCTATTTTAAAACTAAATGGTAGTACATTCCATTCATATTGACCAAATGGAGTAATAAAACAAATTTTATACTTGTCTTCTTCTATAACCTATATCTACCAGAATCTTGACTTTACATTAAATTTACTATAAACCTTACTTCCATGAACTCTTTGTAATATTTCATCTTTAGAAGGAATAGGATGTTGAATAGGAATTATGTATTTGTTAAGATGATGTAATCTACAACCAACCTTTTTTTTCCCTCTTATTTGTTCAGCTTTCTTATTGGCATAAAATTATTCACAACCCCAAGGACTATTAGATTATCTTATAATACCCATTTCTTTTAACTGAGAAATTTCTTCAAAACATTCTTGTCTGAGGGAAGGAGACATACCTAAATGATGATATTTAAACTTAGGTTCAAATTCTTTTCCATTCTTATCTTTGATCAATTTTAACTCAATCCTGGAAGTATGAATCTTTCTATGCCAGAATGCTAACAAGTTTTTTGAACAACAATCCTTTTTAATTTTTGAAATGATATCTTCAATTTATGAACTGTAATGATTAATGTTTTTATGGATCCATTCATTATTCACATATTTTCTATCTTTTTCTTGTAATGGGATTTTGGAAACATAATGCTCCTTTTTCACAAATTCAAAATTATTCCCAAGATTAATTTTCTAATGAAAAATAGAAACAAGATAAATAATAGCTAAATTATCAGAACCAATCATCATATCATATTCTAGAATCTCATGTTGTACCACAAAAAAATGATGTATATGTGTTCCTAGTAGAAATAAAACATGCGCTGACAATTGAGATAATGTTGTCTTTGTATTGAATGCCAATCTATGAAAATTAGGTTTCCATTGATCACTGGGAATAGAATGATACCTAGCCAAAGAAATTTTGGCATCTATGTCTAATAACACATCTAACTGATAGGATTTAAATCCATTACATTTAATTATCATTTCACAAATAGTATTATGAGTTTTATGCTCCTTAACTTGCTAAATATGAGAAACTTGAAATTCATCATCATTTAATTGAGAAATTATAGCTATTTCTTATTCATATTGAAGTTTATCCTCATCTTCTTCAACTTCTTCCTTTAATAATTTAGTTAATTCTTTTTGTGATTTATCATGAAATAATTTCAAATTTTTAATTCTTCTTTTCTCCATTCAATTTTACATATTCCATAGCTTACTTTAGAATTAGACTGCTTAGATTTTGCCATATTTTTATTGAGTATTTCATTTTTCCTTTTATCTTTAGCAATCTTAGCCAAATATTCTTTCTCGCATTCATGTATCTATTGTGCAAGAGAAAATCTAGCAGTAATCAAATAACCTAGAGTTTCCTCATACCTTTGCCTTAGCTAATAAAATTGTTGTGATAATGTGATAGAATCTAGTATAGGATCTCATACCATGTGGATTGAAATCCAATTTATGATTCATAATTAGAAGATTATTTTTATTCATAAGAATAATGATTTAATGTAATATTAGCTTCATTTTCTTCTTCGAATTCAAATAATTCTTCAAATGGAATATCAGACACATAATGATCTTTTGGTTATGAAATCATAACATATTCTTCTTCATCAATATTAATGGAATTTAAGAAATTCACCTTTTTAACTTCCTTTCTTTTATTAGGACACTTATTGGCATAATGATCTATATACATGTTGATGCCTCATGGATATCTATAGGCACAATATTGGCAAAATTGTGAGACAATATGGATCATTTGATATATTTTACAAGGTAAAATTAGCTAAAGTAGAACAAAACCACTCCATTAAAGAGAGATAAGCACTAGTAACAAATTTTTCCCTTCAAAACCTAAGACACCACTTACTCACTACCCCATTCATATATTAAATTGATAATGAGATACTAATATATAGTTTGAACAAACCATTATTTCAAGGATATATATGCAAATGGTTGATGTTATTACAAGAGTTTTATTTTAATATCAATGTTAACATATGGAAACCAAATAATAACCAATAATATTTATCTTGAATAGAGAATGGATAAGATCAAGAACTAACTGATGATGTATTCCAAAGTTCCCATCTAGTTAGATTTGAAATAATTCCCAAATACATGGAGACCATTTCCCAATTTTAGTTAATAGGAGCATTCCCATAAGATTATTTTAAAATATATAATAAAAGGTTTATTATTCAACATTTTTAATTCACATTAATTGAAGGTGCACTATATAGAAAATGGTGTGATGAAATACTAAGACGAGTGGTATTTCAACGTGAGCAGTAGGACATACTCAATTAATCTCACAAAATAATTACTAGGGGCACAATGGGGAGAAATAACCTTGAGGAAAGTATTACTAATAGGATTATGGTGCCTATCCTATTAAAATATGCCAACCTTTATGTGTATAAATTTGATATTTGTCAAAGAGTGGGCAAGATAAATATTATGGATGAAATGCCATGTAGACTAGTATTGGATTTAACACCATCTGAAAATTGGGACATTGATTTTATCAGACCAATTAAACCCACAAAAATAAGGTCTCAAGCATCCTTAACTATTACCAAAATGTAATATCTGACATGATGGTTGAAATGGAAGGTATGTTGTTGTTGTGTAGACTTTCATAAGGCATTTGATATAGTACCAAGACATCTTTTGATTCAAAGGAGTAAATACTAAGGCCTTTCTGATTTATTAATTACCTTGGTAAGGACTTTATATGAGGTAGTTTTTAGGCATATTCATACCAAAATGGGAACTACATATATCATCCATATTACCATAGGTGATGAGACCATAAAATGGCTCATTGTATCTATGAAATAACATAGTTTTTATTGCATTGGAAGTGGATCTAATTTTAGCTTCCAAACTTATATTTTTTAGAATAAAATAAAAAGTATATATCATATTATTTCTTTATAAATCATTGTTAGTTATTTTTAATGATTATCAAGAAAAAGATGTCAATTTGTGCATACATAGTTCAGAATAAGCTAGAACGATTCAAAGGATGAAGAATAACTATTTAAGGATAATGGTGTAGTAGTATTAGAGTCTTCTATAGTAGATCTTAAAAGAGGATTTAGTATTTTGGCATGATACCAACTCACCTAGTCTATTTTGGATTCAGCTATGGACTCGTCCAGTAGCTATGAACTTAGTCCATAGTTATGTCCAATATCTATAAACTATATTAGGCATGATACAGACTGCATTACACTTGTTATGGACCGTATTAGGTTTGAGATGGACTACATTAAGTTTTCTATAGACTGCATCAAAATTACTATGGACTACATTAGGGATAGTACAAATTGCATCAGAGCTATTACGAACGGCATCAAGACTACTACATACTTCAACATAACTACTATAGATTTGTTTGAAAAATATTTATAAATGTATTCTAATGATTGCTTGGTCTATTATAGCTATCACAAGAACACTTTCTATTTGAAGTCTTGATATACATATAGATTTCAATATATAGACTTTCCATTTATAGATTGTATCCAAATATAGATTTATGTAATTTCATTCCAATAAATAACTCTCTCCACATTTTATAGAGATTGAAAATATGTTGTAATATATTACATTTTTACAAAAAATCTCTCTTCATATTTTGTGGAGATTGAGATAGGTTAGAATGTCTAGGTTGTTACTCCTAAATAAGGTGTTGGTTGGAAGCATGAGATTAAAAATGCAACCTCCTCCATCCGAATGAAATCAATCAATATACTTTTATCTCCATCATTTTGAGTAATCTATTTTTAAGCTTGTGTTTTGAATAAATCCTCTTCTAAAGAATGAGCTGTCCATTCATTTCAAAGATGATGGATCAATGTATTTTTATTTATTTCTTTGTTATGTAATTATTATTTCATTGTAAATTGTTATTTTATTTATTTGTGTCTTTAACTATTATTCTTTACAATTTTTTTGTGAACTTGCTGGTGTTTTATTTGTTTATCATTTATTTTCAATTCAATAATTTACTTTATGTAGGTCGATTTAATTTTTGCAAGTATGATTTACTTGTAAGAGTGATTTAATTTATACAAGTGTGATTTTCAATTCTTGTAAGTGTGGAGTGTGATAGAAGGAAGCATTTGACAAATATCTCTTTCTCCTATTTCATATAGCCTTCGAACACTAGCGTTGGATTGATATTATTAAATGAAGAGGATTGATGAATCTCATAAATAGGTCAGAAACAAGGTTATCCACTTTCAACTATTTTTTTGGGCTATATATTTATGAATTGGAGGAACTTATATCCATAAATATGGGTGGCAAGAGTGGTTATTTCCTCTTTGGTATTTACATTGTTATTTTATTGTTTGTATATGACATTGTTTTGTTTTCACACTCAATTACAAGTCTTAAAAATAATCTTGATACATTGAGCAAATTTTGTGATAAGAATGGCCTTGAATTAAATCTTACAATGGAAAAAATCATGGCATTCAATGTAACCAAGATAATAACATATAAAATAAATGAGGCATGCAAATAAAAATAGGTCGAGGTGGTATTTTATTACACTTAATTGGTTTTGGTTTTCTCTAGACTGCCTTTTAGTGGTGGACCTATAATAAAAGAAAGACTCAACAAAGAATATCCATAAATGATATACTTGGAAAGACAATGTTCTTAACTCAAAATTAAATATATCTAGACAAAGATTCAACTTTTCCATACATTAGTTACTCCCACATTGTTGTATGCATGTGAGGCTTAAGGACCATAATTGAGACAAAATGATTTTAAGCATGTGGAAAGAGTTTTCATATCCATGTTATCAAATAACATTTGATCTAAAAAATGATTCCTCGCTAATTTTTTTGTAGAGATTGAGGTATGTCCACTCTTTATCTCCTTAATTTTCCATATTATTTGATCCAGAGGATGTTTAGTTCACTGGGCTTTATTAGTCATAGTTGCAAAAGGTCAAATACGAAGACCATAGTTGATGAGGTCCACTCTTGTTTTAAAATGAGATCTTTAATATTTCCAATTACATTATAATTTTATACCATATCATTTTGGTGCATTCTCATGTTGACACTCATAGTTGCAAAAGGCTAAATACAAAGACCATATAGCAAGTTTGAGTAAATTTTTAATCACAGCACAATCAACCAACATACTTAACCAAGCCCGAAGATGGCTATTCCACCAGCTCATGTTCTTATCCACATGGACGTACCAACTAATTACACGCTGAGTTCGAGCTATGGTGAGATTGAGATCGTCGAGATGAGTGTTAGTTTAACATGCCATGTTGCACTCAAGAAAGGAAAGGAGATATCGCCTGAGCCATGTAAAAGTGGTGGAGTTCTCCATATTTAAATAATTTAACTTCCTCGTACTATGAATGTGGGATTTTAATCCCATAAAAGAAATCCGCTATCGTGTAGTAAAGGTCATTGGACCACGGGCTAGGCGGTGATAAACAAATGCAAGTTTTATTGCATGGGGGACGATTACACATCCCGAGGATGGACATGCTAGATTTGTTTCCTTCTGTCCCGAATGTAAGGATAGTGAAGGCTTCTATTTGGTATGGATTATGGCTGTAAGGCACACAGACTAAGCTAATGAAATTGTGTTCTTTTATTTGGCATGGGCGAGGTTGATCATTGCAGACCTGAGCTTATACTATGAGAATGCAACCATAGTCCCGGTCAGCAAAGGGAGATAGATGCCTATTCAAGGGCTTTTGAATCCATGGGCATATGGTGAATTTTGAGGTACAGATCCGAATGGCATGGACATAATCATCTCTTTTGGAAGGCATTTTTGTCTATATTACGAGGCTGTTGTAAGCTACAATTAGCCTCAACATTAAAGGACGAATATACAATCCCAAAGATCCTGAATGCAGAAAGCTTGAATGCATCTGCGAAAAGCCCACGGGCTGGGCAATAATACACAGTCCCGAATATAATTGAAAAAGAGATAGCCTATTTAATAAAAGGTCATTGGCCTACGGAGAAGGATGTATGCATGACTGAGTATTTGAGTAGGGTAGAGCCGAACCAACGTGGAACGTTGTCTTCTATTTTCAAAGGCCTTGGTTTTTTGCCATAGAAGATATGTAGGATGTGGCTGTTTAATTGTAGAATATTCAGTCACGAAGGAATGATGCATCTATTTTCGTAAAAGCCCTTTGGGCCATGGATGTATGATGAACCCGAGGATGGCAGAGTCTCAAACATCGTATGGAGAGATCGCCTATTTTAATAGGCCATTGAGCCATGGCGAAAAGTGGGGTCGATTTATATATATAGACCCGAGACTACGTATTTACAGAGTCTGGTTGACGTTATGCCTATTTGGAGGCTTTTTGAACCTTAGGTGTTTTGAATCAAACCCGAGTCATTTGGTGATTATGCATCCTATTTGATGAGGCTCATGAGGAATGACTGTCTATTTTAATAGAGATAGTGACTCGAGCCGTGGATGTTTTTTCTTCTATATTTGAAAGGCCTTTTCGCCATAATGGGAGATGTTTAATGTGTCGCTACATACTGAATACAAATAGGTTGTATTTTAATGTCACACAAATCCCGAATGACTGTATTATTATAATGCTCTTATGTTTGTAAGGCTTCCGACCATGGGAGAATAATATGGTTATTTGCAAGGAGTTGCAGGTCTGTCCTCGCATGTGCAACCCCTCATCTTGATAGGCCTAATCACAATCTTACAGACCTGCATTCATTTCTAGGCAACGGGATGCAATTATGATAAGGAGGCTTTGGTGGGCAGTCCACATTATTCAAGCCCTAGCCATTTAGCCCATGCCCAAAACTCTCAGTTCGCTCCCTCCATCCCTACTCCTCCGATACCAAGGGCGATGACAGAGACCCGCTGGAGCCAACATCTTGGAAAGATGTTCGAGAACAAAAGAAGGTATGGAGAAAGTTTAAGAAGGGAGGCCTAACCGAGTACATGGAACACATTACCAAGTACAATCCTATGGTGGTCAGAGACCTTGTAGTTGCTTGGACAAAAAGGAATGTTACTATGTAGGGGATTTCCATAAATGTCTCTGAAGAGCTTATTGGAGATGCCATGGGCATGGCATGTACTAGTGATAAAGAATACAAGGACCAATCCAAAAAGTAGGAATCCTTTTAGTGCTTATTTCAAACTAATGATTTCATGCAAACTGATAAGAAGGGCTTTCCCCACGCTGACTTGCTATGGTATTACCCTGATGTCTACTTACAAGTCATGAGATACATGACCTTGGAAGGTAACTACACCCTAATTTTCTTGCACCATTTCCTATTGTTCAATCATTTCATCGATTTTAAAATCAACCTTCCCTATTTTCTTCTAAAATCCTTGGAAAACATCATCTTTCTTCACCAAGTTAATGACACTAACCCTATCCTGCATCAAGGCCTCATCTTTCTACTTGTAAACCACAACCATACCTTGCTTGGTAAAAAAAGTACCCCTAGGAGGATCCTACTATAGGATTCCTCCCTCCCCTTGAACACTCCCCCTATAGCAGTTTGTCCAAATCCCCACCTAACGCCCTACCCGTAAAATTATTTTTCATTCCTAAACCCAAACCCATTATATTTATTATCCCTTCCACCTTTGACCAGAAGGGCAAGGCCATTTTAATAGCAGAACATGAGAAGAACAAAGAAATGCTAGAAAACTTCAATGCAAAGGTCTAGTAGACAGGGTTTGGTTTAGTTAAATTAGTTCAAGATTAGAACGATCTCCATCAAGCAGTGGAGGCCATGGTTCAAATGTTGGTGCAGTCTACCCAACCTCCTCCCCTATCTCTAGATTTCTAATCCCCCAAGGTTCCTAAATCCACCCCATTGGGGTCCCCCTTAAGCAAACCTTCCCATAGGTGAAAGGCAGGAAGCGCCCAAAGATGATTTTCCTAGGGGAACAAGTTGAGGGTCCTAGGAATCATCTAGAGCAAAGGTTTCAAAAGACAAGCCCAAAATTTTGGTAAAAGATAATTTAGCTATGGAGGACACTCGGGAGGGTCCTCCCAATTAGCCTGTTTTATTTTCTATCTTTGTTTTGTCTTTAGTACCCTCTTTTGTTTATTTATCCATGTGAGGCCTATTTAAAACTCTTTATTTCACTTTTTATGGTTTTGGATCCCTATAAAACCCAGGTTTACCTTATCAAATAAAAAATAAGATGTTTCCATCATGTTAAAGGATCCCATTAGATCAATGTCATATTTCTTCTCATCAATTTTGAATGTAATTTAATCATAACCTCCAACAATATGAGTGTATATGCAAATTATATTTTCTATAACTTGAAAGTGAAAATATTTTTATATTCAAGTGCCCTATCTATTATTCTATTTGTGGAATATGCCATTATATTTTTAGATATTCCCATGGATCATTGAGGAACTTCATTTGGTACGAGGACCATAAATGTTTAATTTTTTTTAATCATAAAAACTTCAAATTCAATAATGGACACTCAAATGTATTTGGTATGAGGACTCAATCAACCCATAAATAAGGTTATTTTAAAGTATTTCTATGTTTATATTATTTTGTGTTTGATATTTAATCTTAATTAAAGTTTTGTGTGACATATGTTTATCTATAGGTCTATGTGCTCAATGCATGTGTGTTTTAATTTAGTTTAATTTGAATTTATAAGCATTTACTTTCATAAGTATTTCCTTTCAAATCAATTCCAATTTATATAATTTAGATTAATTATTTGATTTATTTTATATCATTTTAATCAAATCAATTGTGTTTTTGTTAAATAATTTTCAATTACAGTAAAAGTGTGTTTCCCTTTCAAAGTGTTTCAATTCAGCAAGAACATTTAATTTTACAAGCAATAGATTAGATTCCAACTCAAGTAATTAGATTAGATGTTTCAGATTATATGATCCACAACTCCAACTAAATTGACAAGTGTTAGTCATTATCCTTTATACTTTATTATTGATTACCATTGGACATTGACCTTGGTTTGATATGACATAAACTGAACACACAGATGATTAAATGAGAGGATTAACAACCTAATCATTTTTGGTTTTATTTTTATGTATTTTTTATATATTACTAAGGTATACATCATAATCTTACAATTAATTAAGAAAACTTTTCGTAAATTAACAAACTTTATGAATAACCCAAAAAATTCAAAGGGAAGATATATGCCTAAGAACCTCTAACAAAACAAAAGTTAAACATGGGAAACAATCTAAGAAATATATTGAATCCACATAATAGGCTTAAGGTAGATAAAACTCGACCAATAGGAAGAACCTTTTCTTACCCTATTGTCTTACATTAAGATGAGAATTATCTAATGAATAACATATCCTCATACATACTACATAATTTTATTGGGATGTCAATAGAAGATCCTGATTAGTTCCTATTTAAGTTCAAAGTATTATATCAAGCCTATCATTAAAAAAAATAACTAAAAATTGAAATTATTTTCTTTTACACTTAAGGATTCATTCATGGGATGAAATAGAAAATTTATTATTGGATAAATATAAGGACTATTGTAGATAAAGAAATATAAATGAGAAATTCTTCTATATAAAACAAAAGGAAGACAAAATTATTGAAGATTATTTAGATCAGTGCTTTATCTATGGAATATGTGGATATGAGTTGAATCAAGACCTCAATAAGATAGTTTTCTTAAAGATATTAGATGATTATGCTCAATATTCCATGAACTTAATGTAAAAAGGATATGTGTATAAACTAAGTCTCAATGAAATTATTGAACTATCTAGGAACTATTCAAGAACAAAGGTTATTAGTAGAAAATTGAAGATAGGAAAAGGAAATAATGATGCAAGACAATGCATAAAGAAGTTATTAAACCTTAAAATAAATATTTTGGTTCAATTAAGTACAATATTAGATGTCTCATACGTAATATCTAATGACACTACTAAACCTCTATCTATGTATTACCTAAAATGTAGATTGAAACATGGCCTCTAAGACTTTCGTCTAGATAGGATAAATATATATGGTATTTATGATGCAAATTACCATGACACAAAAAATTATATCTTTATTCTTATCCTTAAAAATCAATTGAAATACATTACCCAACCAATGAAAGAACTCAATTACATAAAAAATACAAGAGAACAATTTTGATCATAATCTAAATCTAAATCACTTTATTCCTAGATATTCTTCTAATCCATGGATGATGTCATGTGTTGGAAAAACACCTCGACAAACATGGAGACTACCAACTTGGTATCCAAGAGATTTGACATCATAAAATCAATGAGTATCATAGCCAAATCAGTAACCTCGGAAAAATAAACAATGGGTACTTTCATAAGAATTCCATTATCAAAGAAAGTTTTCATCTAGTGTTGATGCTTACTCTTACTAGCCAACTTTCAAAAATTGAACAAGTAAATTAGCCTCAATTAACTAAAAAATAAACATAAAACCTTAAGAATATATAGTTAATCCTTATCTATGGATGTAAATTAAAAACAACTATGGAGTTTAATACTATAGATTATTGTAATATTTAATTGTGTTTAGGAAAAACATTGACTAGTTTTCCACTCACCAACATATAAATTACCAAGGAAAAATAAACTTCAATCCTTCCTAATGATAAATTCAAAGAAAAATAAGACATTAAATAATCATAAGAGGAATTGTTAGGTTACATTGAAGATCCCAATTTGGCTTCGGAGTCCACCAATTTAGATTTAGAGTCCACCAGTCAAGCTATAGAGATGCCCAATCTGGGTTTAGAGATGCTCAGTCTAGATCTAGAGATGCCCATACCTAAGCTAAAAAATATCAAATCATATATATATATATATATATATATATATATATATATATATATATATATATATATATATATATATATATATATATATATATATATATATATATATATATATATATATATATATATATATATATATATATATATATATATATATATGGGGTTACCCAAATAAATTGAATAAAACTCATGATAAAACTTGTGATCACAAAACTCTCAATTAAAGTGTTATTAACTTAGCACAAAATAGTCAAGAATATTTTATTTCAACTTTTTGATGTTCAATTGCAGGTGTGACTTTTGAAGAAGAGTCCTTCAAAGACATTACTATTTTCCCCATGTTGAAACCTCATCATGTCCCAATGAAATATATTATAATTTAATTTAGGATGGTTATTTATATCCATCTAGAGATACAAAAAATAACAACCTAACAAAAAAAAAATGTTAAACATAAATAACTGGTTAATTGATCACCAAAGTATAATTTCAAAATTCTTACAAGGAATATTTAAATATAAAATAGCATAAAAATATTTGAAAAAAAATTATTTTGGATATTTTGAGTATGAATGTCAGGTTTCTTATACAAATAATGCCAACATACACAAAGAACTAAAGGATACAAAATGAATAAGGAAAGTGTTAAGTGAAATATGGCCACTAGATCAAGAAGATTTAGGTAGGTATTTTTTGGTTTGCTTATAAATATAAATATTTTTTCCTATGAATATGTATGTCATAATTGAAAAAATATACCTCTATAATCTCAATATTTTTTAAATCATTTCCATCAACCACTCATCCAATTACTACAATACCAAGCCCATTCAAGATGCCCTCTACCACACTATTAATATTATGTTGTCTATAGTAATTTTTAAAATAATTAGTGTATTATAATGAAATGATAACATTTTAAATCCCTGTAATCCATCCATAATCATAGATTTTAGTAGACTAGACTTACCATCAACCATAATAATAGAATCAATCTAAGTTAGTTCTTAATGTCATAACAAATATTAGATTACTGATCCATATTCATTCATAATAAAGGTTATTTCATTGTTTATTAATTTATATTTTTATGCATGTTTTAATCAAATAAATTTTGGTAAACATGTAAAACTATAAAAGATATCAGAGGATTTTTTTTTAAAAATAATCATGTTCTTGGACATCTTGTTAACCTTTTGCTATAATATTTTTAAATAAATATCTAATTTTTAGTGAAGTCTATAGGTATTTCTAATCACATTTAACACTATTTTTGGTGTGTTAAAATAGTTTGATTATAGCATAGTCTTCACAAAAAATTCTTTGATTAGAAAAAATATAATCAAATAGATTGGGGTAGTTTTTGAGTTAAGCTCAAGACCAATAAGATGCTTGTAAAGATTGATTACGAAGATGGTGTTGAGTGTAAATGGAAATTATTTTTTATGGAGATGTTTTGACCATGAAAATAACATGAATGATATAGTATTCATGTGATAACTAATCAGACTCAAAACCACTTGAAATATGAATGTTCTATATCTTAATGGGAGACTTTTCTTTATGTTTTTAGATATAAGATAGTTTTTGGAAAAGTTGGCTCATAAAGAAAAAATTTATAATTAAAATCAACCTTTTAGTTAATTTTATTATTGTAGAGGAATTGAAAAAACTAGTTTCTAAATTCTCATCATATTATTACTTCTTGAAATACCTTTAAAAAAAAAAAAAAAACTTCAACAATAAAAACCCTCGAGCCTTGTAAATAGTCATGGTTAGAAAACCAGTGTATTTGCTATCCATGTCTTGGCAAAATATCCTTGATAAAAATATCAATAAATGGTTGATCAAGGGAAAAAAGAAATTTAAAAAAAAAAAAAAAAAAAAAGAGGGAAAAATTGAAAACTAACAAATGGATACTTTTCACAAACAAGAAATCAAGTTGTACCTAATTAACTTTTCTTTTCTACTCTCTTTTTGCATAAAATAAATTTTGTAACATCAACATAGATGAAGTAAAATAAAATTGGAAGTATAACTAAGGTATTTATTTTGTTATTTTACTTATAAGTATATTTATAAGTTTATAATTAAAAATAGGTCCACTTGAATCACTTTTTGAGTAGGGATTTTTTTTAAAAAGGAAAAAAGAAAAAAGAAAGAAAAAAAAGGAAGAAAAAAATTAAGTCTCCCCATATATGAGGACATACATAAGTCAAGTGTGGGAGAGAAGATAATGAAAGAATTGAAAACCAATCAATGGTAGATTTTTTCAAATAATTGTATTGTTGATTCAATAGGCTCTTGTCAAACACTTACTTATTGCATTATTGAATTGAAAAAGATGATCATTTGAGATCTTTCATTTCATCTTAAACGATTTAAAATAATATATGAAATGAATTAGTTGATTCCTTTAAAATGGGATCTAATCTTCCTAATGAAAGGTATATTTCAATAAAGGAAAGGATCATTGTTAAAATTATCATAAAAAGAGTGGATCAAAAGAAGGTAGAGATTTTTACTACTCAAAATATCATCATAATCTACAATAATGGAAAAATTCTATGAATATTCTAAAATTTGAAAAATACTTATTCTAGATAAAATAATTGGACTATTTTTTACCAAGAATATGACTTCAATAATTGATTAAAAAAACTAAATCTATAGGGAAAATAGTAGCTTGCATTAGAAGATGCATGATTTTAAATTTGGGATAATGATTAGGGCATAAAATGGATGATTATATCAATAAATAACACTATTTTCTCTTGCATAAATCATGTTTAAAAATTGGACTTAGATGTAGTTATAAGAATTTATACTTATTTTAAAATGAAATATATAAATATATCTAGTCTATTATTTAGATATAATTATAGTCTACATTGTTGCTATTTATAATAAGTTCTTGGAGAAAATATGCTAAATGTTATATATGCAAGTTTAAATAAGCCATTAAAGTAGCTAACAAAGTTTGAAGTTCTCAAATAAAAAATCATGAACAATCTTCATGTAGCTTTGAAGATCCTCAATCACATTTTAATCTTATACAAATCATATCCCAATTTTTTAATTTGCTTTTGAGACGGATGTACTATTTATGCATGATCAACTACGACATACAAAAAATATTATATCAACCAAAATAGGTCATGTGTTTTTATGTTGATTTGTTTAATGTTTTGGTTATGAAGGTGTAAAGATAAAATTGATAGGTTTTAGAAAATATAAAGAATAATCATAAACCTGAATATAATTACATATTTAGATTCCTCTCGAAAAAATATATAAGTTCAAAAAAATAAATCGTCTTGATCTAAGTCCATATACAATGCTATGAGTATTTTAGCTAGCTCCATAGTTTCATAGTGTGGCTCTGGCATCCATCACTCTTGAATCTAGATTCCATTAGTCTAGCTCCATAATTGCACAGAATTTGACCCAATTTTGCTTAGAATGGATTTTTAAGTTTAGAAGAATAAAACAAGCATTAACTAATGCTTTGAGACATGTGTGTGTGTGTGTGTGTGTGTGTGTGTGTGTGTGTGTGTGTGTGTGTGTGTGTGTGTGTGTGTGTGTGTGTGTGTGTGTGTGTAATACCTTCAAAAAATAGACATCAACAAATATAGAATCCTGCAACCATGAACACATGAAGGCAAAGAGTTCCAAAATGATTGAGATCTATTTTTATAAAGTATGTTTATGATAACTATTTATATTATTTCTGAAAATACATATTTTTAAATAAGGAAATATATTTATAGTAATTCATATCTCATATGTTCTGGTGTTCAAGGAAACCAAAATGGCCAAGATTGTGATTGATTCTCTCAAACAAAATGAAAATTCATTGGAAAGAGGACAAATCATATATACTCTCTTCAAAAATCAGAAAATAGTAGATTTATGATTCTAAAATTTTACACTATTTTCTCTTTGAATAATGAAAATTATTAATATTCTCAAAATATGTAAAAACTAAATTTATTAGTTTTTAGGTTGTTAACCTAGGATAAGAATTAGTTTCAAAATGGAGTTGTTAAGAATAATAAATTAGTTGTAAACTGATTTTTTAAGTTATGAAGTTTAGAAAATTAGTTCTAGATATATTTATTAATTTGTTACTCTCAAACAATAATTTGTTAAAGAAATTGTATTATAAATACAACATTGTCATCCATTATAAGAGTTAGCAAGGAATTAACATCTAGCAAAGAGTTAGTACAAATGTAGAAAGGAGTAATTTTTAGATTGTAAAGATTTATATAATAAATGAAAACATGATTGCATGAAGTTTATACAAAGTTAATTTGTGTTCCAATCCTATTCTGAAGGAGAGTAAAGGCCCACTCAACCAAGGAAGGAAGATATTTTATGATTTTTTTCTGTTTATATTGATGTGTGTTTGATCTTTTATTTTAAGAAAATTGTTATGTGACATAGTTTAACCTATAAGTCTATGTGTTCAATCCATATGTGTTTTAATTTAGTTTACTTTCAATTCTTTGAATTTATAAATATTTCCTTTCATAAATATTTACTTTTAAATCAATTTTATTTTATGAAATTTAGATTAATTATGTGTTTCCCTTTAAAGAATTTAAATCATAGTAAGTTTGTTTCCTTTAAAGTATTTTCAATTCCATTAAAAATATGTTTCCATTCCAAAGCATTTGAATTCAACAAAAGTGTTTAATTTTACAAGCAATAGATTAGATTTCAATTCAATAAAGTAGATTAGATGTTTAGGAGTAGATGATCCACAACTCCCATAATATTGGAAATTATTAATCATTATCTTTTAAAAATTATTGTTGATTACTGTTGAACACTACCCCTAGTTTGATATGACATCAACTAAAATTAATTGATTAAATGATAGGATTGAAAACCCCATCACCAAATACAAATTATTTATTTTAATCAATTTAATTTCACCTTTGTAAAGTATTTAGGCACAATTTTTAAAATAAAACACCAAAAATAAGTGCACACCAATACCTAATTTCTATATTACTCATTTATCCATATTTATTCTGACTGGATCAATATGGATGGGTGTCTAAGTTAGTGTCCTTTCATTTCATATATATGCAATATTTTGACCTTTGGAATTGTGGATTATGTGCCCATAAGAGACGAATCTTCATAAATCACTTGAAGGCTAGAATAAGCCCACTCCAATAAAGATAACAAACTGTATGTACTTGAATATAACATGCTTGCACCCACTTCTTGGGTTAACTACATATTGATTCTAGTGTTATTATATTTCTCTCAGACCCAAAGAGTGTCATTACCCATGAAAAAATTGATACAATATTTTATTTAGCTTAGGGTCATAAGTCACACTATCATATAATATTATTTAATATTTAGCATATTCAAATTATTAACCTTAGTTAATGATATGCACATCTTTCCTTCTCTCTCCCTCTCTCTCCCTCCCTCTCCCCCCATTATCTCTCTCTCTCTCTCTCTATATATATATATATATATATATATATATAGAGAGAGAGAGAGAGAGAGACATTGAGTCTAACATAATCCAAATATCATGGTCAAAATGGTCTATAGCATGGTCACTTATTAAAATAATAACATGGTGGAAACATTACACTACTTATTGAACATAGTGGCCATTGAATATTGATTTTGTCACATTATTGACTTATAATATCTTTGTTGGGCCATAATCCAAATGTGACCTACATCTCCATCTATTTGGGTGAAATCGAAATTACATTTAAATTCATATTCTAATGTGTTTTCTTATTATATATTTATCATAGAGTCTTTATCAAAATCAATGTTATGTTTGAGGTGAATGGGTCCCTAACACACATCACTATAGATATTTAATGTGGTCATTTTTATATAATAAATAATTATCATATGTGCTCTCAAAGCATATCCACATCTTTATGCGACCTCCTTGTATATGCAATTACATTTTAGATATAAATGGATAAAAACACATGTTCATAAGCTTATAATAATTCAAAGAGTTCTTCAAGATAATCCTTGTCATTTTTGAGGTTAAACATAATACCCTTTATAAACCTGAATACCCATATGAGAAATAATACCCATCAAAACCTAATGTGTCTATTTGTATTTTAGATATCCAATAATAATATGGAAAGTACACATGAGGTTAAAGTTTCATATAACCAAATTGTATGCAAGGTGGATACCATAACCAAATCCCATTGTTAGGTTAAAATTTTAATTAAGGTTGTCCTCTACTAGAGATCCCACTCATATTATATTGACTCAAATATCACCCAATGGACACAATGAAAAAATTTAACAACTCATCTCATTATATTTATATAGTAATATTCAAACACATTTATAAACTCTTATTTTATGCACATAAACCAAACTCATCATGATACCTCTATATTATGAAGAGATATAAATGAGAAATTGATTATCAAATTATTTTTTATCATAACCATAACCATATATTTATTTTCTCGAGATCCAATATGAAATTAACAAAGGTACATGAAACAAGGCATTATCCCAATAACATATAATAACTTACTTAATGGGTATAAATACTTAACCATGTGCCTAATAAAGTTGATGTTAGGTGGGGAATTATATGTACTAAGAGGATTTTCAAAATAACAAACTCATATCATTCCAAACTCATGTTGAGTATAAATACACATTATATTCATGTACCTTCATATATTTTTTGTGTTGTTTTCAACATGACATTGATGACAAGTTTGTAAAACTCTTTAGTGTAATCCTTTACACTCATCTCATTTTGTCTCAAGTTCTATAGTTTATTAAATAATTTCTATTTATAATAATAATTAAAATATTTAAAATTAATTTTTTTGACTAGTCTACCCAAAGTCTTGATTCTATCTTTAAATCTTCTAATTCATTAATTATGCATATACTCGTTGTATACACATAATATTTTCAAACTTTATTAATTACTAATGCTTTCTATCTTGTAGAAACCCATTGAATATCAATATATTTGATTTAAATCCTTAAGGGGTGCACTAGGAAAGTAGTGGGTAGACCATTGGTGCTTCGCAAGATTGATGTCCCTTATTGCCACTTGTTATCAATTCAACTAGTTCCTAAAAATATTCCTCTAATTTTTTCCTCTATTTTACACCATCCTCTATTCATTTGCCATATTCATTATCCCTTTCCATAACCTAAACCCCTTTTTGGTAGTTTACATGACTATGTTAGCCACATCAACTTTTTATTTTTATTTACAAAGCTTACTAAGAACTAGGTCAGCCATAGCTAACATAGTTCATAACTAGTTAGTTTTTGCCAATTTAAGTACTAGGTCGACCAAATCAACCTTGTTGGCCTAAATTTTTGGAAGGGTTTA
This sequence comes from Torreya grandis, assembly GCA_037957365.1. Lineage (NCBI taxonomy): Eukaryota > Viridiplantae > Streptophyta > Pinopsida > Cupressales > Taxaceae > Torreya > Torreya grandis. Next base: position 2,666,421 of record JARHVA010000600.1, on the reverse strand, counting down.
TGGTTAGATCCACCTATATAAAAACATGCATTTTTCAATTCTTAGAGAGACAACAAGATTTAATTATACATTTTCACTTCTTTATAATCTCATCTTCTGTCATTCTACTTGAGGAGTCTTAGCTTAGGTTTTCTACTTGGAGAATAATTTTCTCTTATGGATAATTCTTGGATAATTTGGACTTTCTTATTGATCCTTACAAACCATAAAAAAAACTCTTGCAATATACCTTTATCTAAGGGAAATATTTAATCTCAATGAATTTGTCTTCTACGTAAGTATCTCTACTTCTTTAGTAGATAGATGTAGTATAAGTAATGGCTTTTGAATATGTTGCTCTCTCTATGCATTAGGGTTTTAACTATACATAAATTTAAAAATATTTTTTTTATGCATGTTTAATTTTATGTTTACTAACCCCCATGTTGTGCCACAAGCTTTGGTGACTACTATATTAGATTTTGCTTTACTTGTTAATAGTTTAGTGAATATAAAAACATAGGACCTAGTTAGGGTTATTGTGTAGTTTTGCTTAAGTAGAGGATATATCACCCTATCTAGTGATATTATGATGGTAAGATATACTTTGGATATTTATAGTAGATCTATATTGGTTATGAATTGAATTATCTAATGTATACCCAGTTAGAACTACAAGTATGATCTACATTTTATGAGCTAGGATTGATTTGTTGAATTTCCCATTGCATACATTCTAGTGAACCCAACATGAATCTAAACTTTATAGGGTTTCTTTCATTGTTTCGTTTCTATCATTTTATTATTTTTTTTATATTTATGATACTATGTTGACCAGGTCTTTATAGTTTTAACTTTTGTTTGCAGGTTTAACACATAGTTATATCAAAATGACTTTATTATTTTTATTAAGGTATTCATAAAATACATGCTACTAGATTATCAGGTCAACACAATACTCTTCTTCAATTCTATATGAACAAACTAAGTCAAACAGGTAGACTTAGTCTTTCAGTCAGCATCCAAATCAATAAACTAAGTCGAGTAAGTCAACTTAGTCTTTTAGTCAGCACCCCAATCAACAAACTAAGTCAGGTAGGTCAACTTAGTTTTTTAGTTAGCATCTAAACCATAAAAATAATTAAACCAAGTTGACTTAGTCATATTATATTACTTAATCACACTGGATTATAAAAAACTAGTTCGAACAAGTCAACTTAGTTTACAGAACTTGAAAGTAACATTCAAGTCACTTTAGTATAAAATTTACAATCTTCATCATCCTCCAACCCACCAAGGTTCCTCTCTTTACCTCTATCAATTTATCACTTCATTATACTTATGTTTTATGAAATCTTCTAATCTTTAAAACTACAATCCTAAAACAAACTATACTGACCTGATCGACTTAGTTTTGTATCTTATCTTCTATCTAAAACACTAAATTGACCTAGTTGACTTTGTTGTTAAAGACTATTGCTTCCATAGAATAGTATCAACCCAATCAAATCTATTCTATAATATTTTTATATAGTGTCATTTGAAATAACTTTGTATCATTCTTAATTTGGGAATTAACAAATATGTGCTAGTAATTAATTCACACTTTTATTTTCAACTATTTGCCTACTTAAAGTATCTCACATATTTTAGTTAGGTGTTTTTTCAAATTATTGATTAGTTATACTATTTTTTTATTTTTCACACACTACCAAATCACACAATATTCGAAACGTATTTAATATTTTTCTTCTCAAGGCCTACCTACTTGTATTTTATCACCAAGGGGGAAGCCAACTTGGTTTTTTGGCCAGGTATAAACATGTGGTTAATGATATGTATTGGTAAAACACATGACACCCTTATCATTGTGGGGTTGTAAAGTGAGGGAGTAGGCCCCAATACCAAGCCAATACTATTACCAACATATATCCCTTTTAGCCTAAACATCTTGAAACCATCCATAGTTTTATTTTTAGTTCCCTATTTTCATCCAACTTACCTATCACACTTAAAATAATACTTTATAATTATCTAACAACACTCAGGATGACCACATAGTTTGCATTTAATTTTTTAGTTGATTCCTTGATATATGATCATTATGTGGTGTATTGTAAATACTTGCATTAGCCAGTGTTGGTGAAAGGTTTTATGTTGTGTGCCCAAATTAGATCATTCTTATTGATCTAATTATTTGTGTGTTTACCTCTATTTATTTCTTCAAATACATTAAAAAAACTTTCCCTATTTTATCACACTATAATCTCATTAGACAGTCTCTTATAGACCATGTTTCCCTATCTATATTACTAAGTCAACTTGGTCAACCCTATACTCTCTTGTTCTATTCAAGTTATAGTACTAAGTCAACTTGGTCAACCCTGTATCCTTATTAGACTATGTTTCCCTATCTATAGTATTAAGTTGACCTTGTCTACCCTATACTCTCTTTTACTAGTCAGATTATAGGATTAAGTCAACCTAGTTGACCCTGTATCCTTATCAAAATATTTTTTCCCCTATCTATAGTAATAAGTCAACTTGGTCATCCCTATAATCTCTTTTACCAGTCAGGTTGTAGTATTAAGTCAACCTGGTCGACCTTGTATCCTTATTTTCATTTTATCCAATAGTACTAAGTCTACCCAGTCAAATCAATACTCTTCTTATATCCCTTTTTAGTAATACAATAAACCCAATCAACCTTTTATCTAATTGCTAACTTTGATTTTCTATTTGGAAGACTTAGTTCTATGTCCTTAATTTCTCTGTCTTCTTTCTTAAAACTTCTTTCATTTACTTAAAACATGATGAAACACTCTATTAATATCTTCTTGGACAACTTAAATCCATTTAGACACTATATGGGGTATTCTTTTCTCCCTTTATTTACCTTTTAAGATAACCATCACTCTTAGAGCACCTCTTCCCCTCCTTCATCTATGGATTGTAACATGGTTCAAATCACACCTCATGATGAAGTAGGTGGATTTGATCCTTTTTGTACCTTTGAAGACAATTCTCATCTTCAATCTTTTAGACATAATGTGGGAGCATTTAACATAATTCTATCCAATAATCCCATTGGTAATCCATCTTCTAATAACCCTCCCCCTAATTCCAATTCAATGATTTATCCTATAAACACCAACCCACCAATTGATATGACTCAAATTCTAACACAAGTTATACAACAAATGAACATAATGAAAACTTCTAAAACCTATTAAATGATGCAATTACGTCATTTGATTAATATGGATAGTCAACCTATGATTCTAAACCCTTAAGCTAATCTAAATATTATTCCTCTACCTCTTAGGGATGTCTCAAGAAATGTTATTCCTTAACCTATCATGAATAACAAAATGCTTAAAAATATCTAAAATGAGCCTTTAGCTCTTTTCATCATCTTCATTGATATTGGTAATATATCTCAAACTATCAAGTATGATGGTACTAAATCCCCTACATCCTTTCTTAAAGCATTTGGTAATCTTTATAAAGAGTGGATCTAAACTAATAATTTTTCCACAACTAAACTTCTAGTTAAAACCTTCACTAGCAATGTTTTATAATGTTACAACCAATTTCCATAGCATTTCATTTGAAAACTTGAGGATTTATTCAATCCTTTATTTAAAGAGTTTCAACATAATGACCTTCCCAAAAAATTCCTTAGTCATATCATCAATGCTAGGTAATCTCCCATTGAATTAGCTCATGATTTTATCAAATAATGGAAATATCTATCCATAAAGCTAAACATAACATTATTGATGATAATTTGTTCAAACTCTTTATATATACTTTAATACCTTTGCTTTAATATAAGGTTCAATTTTTTTCTCCACAAACACTTAAAAAAGCTTTTAACCAAGCCAAACATCAAGACTTCGTCATGAATTAGTTTTAAATTAACATCAATTTACTTAAAAGATATTTTCAAACTTATACCAATGCCATCACTGGTAATAATCCTTAATCCAAACTAGGAGTGGCCCAAGATGACAACCCCCCATCTTCTCACATACCACTAACTGTGTAGGAAATGAAACAATTCTTACTACCCTCTAAACCCTTTACTTATCCTAATAATCCTCTTAAATGGTATGACCCTAATCAATTTTGTTGGTTCCACACCAACATTAGTCATTCCAATGAAAATTTTTTAAGGATTAATATATTTTATGTCTCTTACATGCTTGGTGATTCCTTCAATCATGAATCCATAATCTAACTCCATCATCAAGAGTACAACACCACTTTTCAAAAATAACAAGCTCTCAAAGCTTATTCTTATAATAACAAAAAATATTTTCCCACATATAATAATCAAAAAAATAACAAGGATGTTTGTGTTATTGATGTTGAATATGGCCAATGTTACAATAATTCTCAATATGTTAATACAATTAAGTTAAACTATCATTGTAAACCAGTTCACAAAGATCTTGTCACAAAACCTAAGAAACCATATTTGGAAGAACAAATTCTCAAAGATACTACAACCAATCATTTATATTCATAAGCCCATAAAGAACCATCTCCCTATTCCAAATCCCCAACAACTTTTATTTCTTCAAAATATACCTTACCTTCTAAACCTCACACTGGTTCTTTGTATAAATCCCACTGAAACTTTTTTGAAGAACTTAACTCCATGCCTTGAAAGATTCTCATTATGGAGTTAGTCTATACATCCCTTTATCATTGAAAATTCCTCATGCAACAATTACAAAAAATTTAAGATCCATCTTCTATAAATTAAGAACCACCCTCTATTGAGCCTCAACCTACCAATGCACATACCATTGATTCTATTTGTCCTTCTAAACCATCCATTGATTTTCTTGAAGAGGACATGATTAATTATGAAATCCTTTTTTTCACTGATGAACCACCCCTATTGATTAAAATATCCATTAATACTATGCTTATTTGTAAAGTTTTAGTTGATGAAGCGTCTAGTATTGATGTGCCATATTTGTGACTTATCCAATAGCTTGGATCCAATAGCTTGGATATAATAAGGATCATCTCAATCAAAACTACCTTACCTACTATGGATTTATAAAACTAATCAAAATCCACTTCATTGTATTTAGCTTCCCATAACAATGAGATATAAGAAAATTTGAACTAAACTTATGGTCCTTGATTTTACCCTATCTTATAACATGATCCTTAGTTGCCCTTGGACTCATATAATGAGGGCCATCACTTTTTTTGATAGCCAATACATCAAATTATTACATAATGACAAATAGTATAAGCATGAGGTCAATCCAAACCCTTATTCAAATTCCCTATCCAAAATTTTAATATCACATTCCTACCATTAGTAGTGGTTCCTTTCCTAAATTCATCAACATCAATCTAGACTTATAGGTCATTGTTGATGATTTAGATTATGATGAACATATTGACTTGAAACATACTTGAAACACTACTAAGCTACCTCCTTATATCTTGGAAGGGCTTCCTCCCTCTTTACTACTTAGTGATCATATTATTCCTCTCATTAATGAGATCATTGATTTCCCCCTTCATATAATTCTCAGAGACCTTATTAACTAGAAGATTCCTTCACATGAAATGACTATGGAGTGACCAAATTTTTCTAATACCTACTAATCATGTCTCCACATATGTTCAGTGATCTTGGAATTTCACCTTATAAAACTCCTCCTAAATCTCAAGCATTTACTATTTCTCCAACCTTTGATGTTAAATATATCATGGATCAATCTCAATCCCAAGACTTGAATGTATAACATTATAAAAAAACTTTACCTCAAATACATGATTTAAATATGGATGTTCATACCATTTCCATGGATTTTGAATTATTTATTGACAGTCATGTACCTCTCATTAATTATCTACTTCTTGATACTCCTTAGGTGGTAAAATAAATCCTACCTTTTAAACATACAAAAATTATTGCATTTTCTATACCACCTACATATCCCATCATTACATTAGATTCTTCCCTTATCAAAAAAACTAACAATACACCAATCTCATCCAATCAACCTACTCCTTCTACTCCCAATATTATATTAGATACCAAGGCCATAGATGCCCACCAAATACATTCTGAATATGATGGACATGGAAATCAAATTCTAATTCTTGAAGTAAACATTGAGTATTATGGTCCTCTTCCTACTTTAACTATAAATTAAGTCATTCTTTAATTAATTCATGATCGATAACCTTAACTTCCTCAACAACATCACCTATTATAGTTTCTTGTGAATTCATACCTATCGAACATGATAAATTTATTTAATTTTTTTTATAAATGTCATGAGATATTTTCTTGGTCTTATGAATACATGCATGGTATTAACCCTAGCATTATGGTGCTTAATATCATCACTTATCCTGATGCCAAACCTATACACCAAAAGTAACATAAATTTCCACCTAAATTTTTTACCTTATGCCATAAAAAATTGTCAAAATTCTTAATGCTAAGTTTTTCAAACCTATGGACTAGTCTCATTGGGTTTCTAACATAATCCTTATTCAATAAAATGTCACCATGGTCATTCACATTTACATTGATTTATATAATATTAATCTTACTTGTCCTAACGATAATTTCCCTTAACCTTCAATAGATGCCATTATCAATTCCATGGATGGTTATGAAATGTTTTATCTTATGGATGGTTTATCAATATATAAATAAATTCACATTTCCCTTGAAAACCAACATAAGATAACTTTCAACACAAAATAGGGTACCCATTGCTATGTTAAAATGCCCTTTGGCCTCAAAAATGATAACAATACTTATCAATAGGAAATGACTCATATCCTTCATGATCTTATCCAAAAAATTATATAAATTAATGTGGATGACCTCATTGATAAATATAAGTTTTTCAAGACTCATCTTTCTGATCTTTCCATCACACTCGACTGCCTTATTAAATACAAAGATAGAATAAATATTTACAAATGTGTTTTTGGTGTCACATATGGAAAAAATTTAGGATTCTTAGTTTCTCTCCATGGCATCAATGTTGACCCTTCCAATATTAAAACTATCATCAACATGCCCATCCCTCAATCCATTCTAGATATTCACACTTACCTTAGTAAACTTGGGGCAATTATATTCTTCATTCTTAAAATGGATTATCATATCTATTCCATCAATTTTCTTATTAAAAAAGGTAATGCCTTAGAATGGATGGATACATATCAAAAATCATTTGATAATATTAAATAATCATTGCTTCACCCACCTAATCTTCATCCCCCTTCAAATGATCTTCTTTTGATCCTATATACCTCTTTTACACCCATAGTAGTTGGGGTAATGCTTGCCCAATAAGATGATATTGAAAGAGAATATACCATCTAATATATTAGTTGAGGCCTCATTGATTATGATAAATGTTACACAAAAGTTGAACATGATTGCCTTGACATATATTTTACTGCTAAAAAACTTCAACATTATATGCTTTATCAAACCACTTATGTTATCATCCAATCTGATCCCCTTCATCAATTCTTCCCCAGATCCTTTCTTATTAGAGATAGAAATGGAAATTTAATGGTATTTCTCATTGAATTTGATCTTTTAATTATTAATCAAAAAGCTATCAAAGGATAAATAATCATTGATCAACTTGTTGCAGCTCCTATGCCCACTACCAACCACCTTCAATATAGTCTTTTCAATGATAATATCCTCTTTATTGACTATCTCAACTGAGCTATAATGATTAAAGATTAATTACATAACTTTACTACTAATATTGAAGCAATTTATCTTGATGAATCTACTATCCTCCCTAATACTACTAAACCAAAAATAGTTATTGTATACCTTCCTAGAATTAATGTTGATTTACATGAGGATATTTGGACCCTTCATTTTGATGGCACTAAATGCCTTTAAGGAATTAGGGTAGGTTTTATATTTATGATCCCTCTTGTAAAAATCATCCCATTATATTTTTCATAACATTTAATGTCATTAACAACATGATAGAGTATGAGCTTTAATCTTAGGCATGAGAGCTTCCCTTGATTTTGATATCCAATGCTTGCATGCTTTAGGTGATTCTTAGATCATTTTCCACCAAGTAAATGGTGATCACCAGCAAAAAATAAATAATCTCATTTATTATCATCAAATTACAACTACTCTCTCTAGATATTACATTTCATTCACCATCGAACCTATCCCTTAAGATCAAAATTCTATTTTCAATTCTCTTGCTTCTTTAACATCTCTTTTTCATATACACCAATTTCTTATCGATCCCACATTTCTTACCCAAATAAGAAAATACCCATCTTATATTAAAAATCAATATTTTTTTATCTTCCATATTGAGGTTGTCACCATTTAACAAAGCCTATGGTACAAAGACATCATTCAATTTCTATAACACCAAACTTATCCTCCCAACCTCGATTCCCATGAAAAGACTTGCATTTGAAAATAAGATTTTAAGTATGTATTTTGATAGAACATCCTATATTAGTATAATGTTGAAGGTACCTTTCTCTACTATGTCATGAAATATAAGGTTCCTCCTCTTCTTGGACAAGCACATATGGGCATTTGTGGTGGCCACTATAGTGTACATGACACATCCCATAAATGCATATGTATGGGATACTTTTGGCCCAATATTAAAAAGGATGCCACCAAATTTGATAAAAAGTGTAATCCTTGCCAAATTCCTGATGATTTAATTAATTCACCTCTAGCTAAGATTCAAATCATAGAATCTCCTTGGCCATTATATACATGGGGATTAGACTTCATAGCAAAATTGCCTTGCTCTCAATATGTGCATGTCTTTATAATCACAACCATAAAATATTTTATGAAATGGGTTGAGGCTATGCCCCTCATTAATTTCACAAGTACCACCATCTCCAAATTCATCCTAAATCAAATCATTTTTTTCTTTGGTATCCCTCATACTATAATTTTAGACAATGGTGGTAATTTCAAAAACAAAGATGTCAAATAGCTCTATGGTAAATTTTAAAATCAATCATAAATTCTCCACACCCTATCATACAAAATGTAATGGCCAAACCAATTCCACCAATTTTTTTTTAATAAAATTCTCCAAAAGATAATTCAAGAAACCTTTATAGATTTGCACCTTCATCTCTATCTTACTCTTTGGTCATATTGCACTAGCATACACACTATGACTAGGGTAACATTGTTCTCTCTAGTCTATGGTTCTGAATCAGTCCTCCCACTAGAAGTTGAGATTCCTTCTATCTATATATCTCTTCATGGTATCATACGCAATTAAGAACTATGTGAAGTTTTCCTTCATTATATCGATCTCCTTGATGATCATTGCCTTTCTGATTTACAACACAATTGCCAATACAAGGCCCATATTATCAAACAACATATCAAATGAGTTAAAGTTCACACATTTAATTTGGTGATCTTGTCCTTAAATTAGACTAGAGTCATGAAAAATAAGGTAAATATGCCCAAAAAAGGTGGGTACCTTATTTATTAAAAGATATTAGTGGTCCAAGTACCTATAGCCTTCAAACCAATGAAGGCCACACTTTCAAATAACCCACCAATATGCAATTCCTGAAGAAATATTTTTCTTAAATATTTCCTTATTTTCATACTTTCTATATCCTATCTATCTAACACTTTTTTTTCATTTATATTTACATGGTTCTTATCTTATCTAATAGTTCTCTAGTTTCACAAACCTTGATCCTTCCTTTTTGGGTTTTTGGTTTCCTCTTTTTCTCATGAGTTGCATTTTATAAATGTGGTTAGGACCTAGTCTTCCTCATGATGTAATTTTGTCCTCTTTATTTTATCACTTTCAAAATACGTTTTGGCACCCCTTGGGTTTTTCTTTGTGATTTGACGTATAAGACCATGGATAAGACCTGGTGTTCCTCACAAATACCATCTTTTTCTTATCCTATTTACTTTTTCACATGCTTTATATATCCCCTTGGGTTTATCTTTTATGATTTATAGTTTAATACCTAGCCTTTCTCATAAAATCACCATCTTGTTATTCTTTTTCTAGAACATGTTTTACAATGGATATGAGTTCTTGATCTTTTGTTATCAAACTTTAGCTTTTGCTTCTTTTGTAGACAAAATTTTCACAAACAAACTGTGTTATCATTTTTTCATATATTTCCATCATTATTATGATAAGTAATCATAATTTTCTATCATTGTATCCCTTTTATCGCCCTTTGTCAAAAATTTTTAATAATTTTAACTAATTCAAATTGTTTCATGTTTCATTCCTATTGATTTCCTTTTCTTTCATTACACATTGGATAAAACAAGGTCAAAGTCAAGATGACACTTTTATTTCACCTAACTTTAATATACTCTTAGACACCATGTTATTTGGGTTCTCTCTCTTAGCAACAAATTTCCAATTATTCAAATGAAAATCATCTTTAACACCCATGTTTGGTTCTCCAAATTTATATGGAAGATGAACAAAAAAAATCCATCAATAAAGTTAAAAGCCAAATCATTTGAAATAAAAGGAAATGATATACAAAAGGTAACCTAACAATTTCAAAACTCAAAATCACACCAAAATACATGATTATAAGCACATATCTTATTTCCAATCGAATATCAAACTCCATAGTTGGCCTCACACTAGAGCTGAGGTCCATTGGGGTGTGATAGTCTATTAGATTGCAATAGAAGAATTTAACAAAACTCTATGTTGTTACCTATTCTTTCATGTAAGTACCTAATATTCATATTAAATCAACAACTCTGTAAAGAGTCCTGAGGAATAGGGATCATGTTATGGAAATGTAGGTCCATTTTACTTTTTCATGCATATAACTTCCATGGGATGATCTACATACTTCATTTGTTGACCTAAGACATGTATGGTTAGGAAAAGTTTTTTAGAATCCTTAAGGTTGAAATTCCTCTCATTTTTACAAACCTAATTCTGGTGTCTTGACTTAGATAAATATTTACTCTACCTTGGTGATTCCTTCATTCTCCCCTCCACCTATTTCATTTTCCCCCTTGAAATGAAAAGTTTGATTATAAATCTATTTTCCCTTCTTCTATACTTCCCTCTTCTTCACATCTTTAAAACTTAATATCACTTTTTGTTTTAGTTTTAATTATTCTTAGAGTAAAACATGTTTGAGTAACTATGGATTACTTTCTTTACACCATGGCTCTACATTTCTAGATGTGCTTTGATTTATTTTTAGCAATTGTCATTGTTGTACAACCTTTTTTGTGGACACCTAAGTTTAGTTATACTTTTATGTACTTTTTCCATTGTTGAGTGAGGTTGGATTGTGACTTGTCATTCATCAATGTTGTTTTCCCTTTTATGCACCTTTTCCATTGATGATTGAGTAAGAATTTTTACTACTCACTCATCAATGTTGTTTTAACATATTTACTTGCCCATCTTTGTTTAAGTAAGGATTTTTACTTATTTCACATTGATTTTTGAGTACCATCCTTTTGACATGTATCTTTGGTTTGACATGGTGAGTTAGCCTTTCTTACTTAAGGTTTACTTGTTTGATTTTTTGAGTCTTTAGTAGCCTTGTATTTTTTATTACCTAATTTACTCTAAATTTTGACTTGGTCATTTGGTCTAACATAACACTTGTCATCCCAGCTTGACAAATTTCAAAGTATGTCTTTTCTATATAACAATAGTTATCTTGGATTTATTGCATTTATTTGTTTTTTCTCTTTAGTTTTGCATCATTGGGTTTTTCAAAAATAGTATCTGCACCCTCCATGATCAAAACTAAAAACACAATAGATAACCATCCAGTAATAAAGGTAAGTCAAGATATGTACCCATTTAATTTTTAGCTATTTCCATTTTAGTCATTTAAATTTTAGTTATTTTTTATTTAAAGTACGATAATTTTTTTATCTTCGGCATTGTGTGTTACTATGTTTTTTTCTCAAAGCACCATTCCCTATTACACTTGAGTGACACATGATGAGATTCAAGTGGGGAATATGTATACAAATAATATTTTCAAAATTTATCAATTACGAATGCTTTTTATCTTGCAAGAACATATCAAGTGTCAATCTCTCTAAGTACATGCCTTAAGGGGTACACTGGGAAAGGGGTGGGCATACCATTAGTGATTCATATGATTCTTATCCCTTATTACAATTTGTTATCAATTCAACCATCTCTTAAAAAAATTCTTCTAAGATTTTCCTCTTGTTTTGCACCCTCCTCTAGTCATTTACCATCTTCATTAGCCCTTTCACAAACCTAAACCCATTTTTGGTAGTTTACATGACTATGTCAGCCACAATGACCTTGTATTGTTATTTACAAATTTTACTAAGAACTAGGTTAGCTATGGCTGACATAGTTCATAACCTAGTTAGTTTTTACCAATTTTAGTACTAGGTCAACTGAGTCAACCTTGTTGGCCTAAATTTTTTGAAGGGTTCAGGGTTAGATCCACCTATATAAGCACATCCATTTTTCCATTATTAGAGAGACAACAAGAGTTAATTATTTATTTGCACTTATTTATAATCTCCTCTTCTACCATTATACTTGAGGAGTCTTAATTTAGGGTTTCTACTTGGAGAAGAATCATGTCTTGTATATAATTCTTTGTTGCTTTAAACATTCTTAGTGATCCTTAAAAACCACAACAACCTATTGTGAAGCACCTTTGGCCAAGGGAGATATTGAGTCTTGAAGGGTTCATCTTTCAGGTAAGTATCTCTAAAGTTTTTCCTATCTTTAGTAGATAAAATTAGCATAAGTAATGACTTTTGAATATATTGATCTTTCCATGCATTAGGGTTTTACCTATACATAACTTAAATATGATTTTGTTATGCATTTTTACTTTTATGATTACTAATCCCCATGTTATACCACAAGCTTTGGTGAGCACTAGATTAGATTTTGATTTACTTGTTATTAGTTTAATGAATATAAAAACATAGGACCTAAATAGGGATATTGTATAGTTTTGCTTGAATGAAGGATTTGGAACCCTCCTTAGTGATATTAATTTTGTAAGAGATCATGTGGATAATTTTAGTAGATCGATATTCATCATGAACCTAATTATCTAATGTATCCCCAATTGGAAGTGTAAGTAGGATCTATCTTCTCTGAGATAGGATTTATTTGTAGATGTGTTGCATTTCTCATTACATACACTCACACCATAGGTATGTGTTCACTTTAAAAAGATTATAAGAATAGTTTTATTTATATGTATCTTTAATATCCTCATACACAAGATATTTATATAACTCAGTGATCCAATTAATGATTTATTAAAAACATGAACTTTGTAAATAGTTATTGGTGTCCAACTTAATCATATTACTCATTTTTTTCATATGCATAAAATAATATATTTTATAGTTCATCGTCTATTTAATTGGCATGGATCTCAGGACCTTATTTGTGAATTCATTATCACTTTCAAAATACATTTTATCTCCTCTATGTTGCATCATATTCCTCTCATTAATTAACTCAAGTCTAAAATTATTGGTACTATGAATACTATTGTGTTATCACCCCAAAACTTTTTTGTGTGCCATTTCATTTCTTTGAAATAAGAATAAAGTATAAATCTTATACCCAATGCAATTTGGATGGAAAATTCCTTCATTTATGTTAACCAACATGATGACATAAACTCTACACTATGTCTTGAGTTCATAGTTAGATGTTTTATATAGTGATGATGTATACAAAGAGGGTATCCATAAGTTAATATAACATACATTTTATTAATTAAGAATAAATAAGTAAAACATTGATAACATATACTATAAATAATGACACAAGATGCAATTATAATTAATATATGAATAAAAAATACACACACAAACACACATAGAGGATACTATCCCTACAAGTCATTGTTGAGATAAAATATCATACAACATCTCAAAATACACATCTCTTGTTCATGCCTATACATTTCTATTTATTTTTGTAAAATGTCATGAAATACAATTGATGTCATGAAGGCAATACACTGATGTCTAATTCCATATTATTACCGTAAGATTCCATGGTTTATTTTTATTCTTAATATTATAATGAATAATCCCGCTAATATCATTCTCAGACTTAAAATTTGTCTTGCGTTTGAGACAAAAAAAATTATGAATCCCATAATTCTATGAAATTTTACATCACTATATAAATTATTGATGTTTTACAGTTAATTTGGTCTCAAAATATTTCCATTTTATGACCTTTGATCTAATTTTTTTTCTCATGGATAAAGTTTATAATGTCACGTGGTAGGTAATGATTATCAATCAGGTTATAAAACTTCTCCATATTCATGGTCACTTGATTCAATTTATACATAATTTTTTTGATGAGGCCTCCATATTTATCGAGGTATGTGATGAGCTGATCTCATATTTTTGGCATGGAAGTGATCACCCATATACATCAACTATTTATTAATTCTCTAATAAGGTCCTTAGTGATTCTATATTGTGTCACATATTGATTCAATTATTCCTTTAAAACATCTAGATATTTATTTTATGCTTATGTTTTTTATGGACACATGAGAGTAAATTCAAAATAAGTTACAACCTATGAAATTTATTTTTAAATTGAATCAATGTTTGTATTAAATTTTTGATGACATTGAGAATTATTTGATAATGGATTTGTGTTTTATTAAAACTTAAGTTTTCCTACCTCAGCTTAGATTGTGTTTTGATTTTTTGCCTTTGAGAGTGCCTAATTTTTTAATTAAATTTTGAACTATCTTTTATAGGCATTGTTCCAATGACCATTTTAAATAAATGTCATATTATGGTCTAGCTTTGGATAATACTATGTATAATTTTATGAGTGGTTTATTCTAAGGTAACACATGCTCCATCCAATCTTGATTTTTACTATCCTGAGGAATAATACCTAGTGTAGATGATATTTATTGATTGTATAGCACCTCAATCTTGTATACTTGGCAAACTTAAACATTATGCTTTCTCCTACATTTTAGACAATTCTTAAATTCACAAGTCTCACATATACTCTTTTGTGTTCCCCTTTATCCTATATCTTAGTTTGATGAGTCTTATGTTGATAACCCAAGTGTTTTATCTTGACTAGAATGCTTAAAATGTACTTATCTTCCACTTTTGCAATTTTTTAACTTATACTTGCTTTCTTGCTCCCTGGACATTAACATCTAGGATAAACACTAGTGTCTTGACCTGACACAAGTGTAAAGTGCCTTAAAGTTAGCTATTTTTAAAATGAAACATAACTTAATGGTTAGCCTAAGTGATTTAATTTGAGTTACTTATCCAAAGGGATTAATATAAATGCAAGATCAACCCTCATTCATTATTTAAGTATAAAAGGCAAATAAAGACAAAGGTAGCTTATCAAAATCACTTTATCAAACATTAAATTGGATAAAACTTCCATATTTCTAAACTAGCCATTAGAAAAACACATCTAAAAGTCTGAAGTACTGAAGGAGAAGTCTAAGATAACAATTTTCCAAGTTATAAGCTAGGTCACTATTGTAATTTATTTGCATATATTTCATGATTCACACACAAGACACCATGTAGGGAGAAATAAATCATTATAAGTCCCTCTTCATAGTATTGCCATTGATATAGGGGTATTTGGGGTCATCCCAACACCATGTGCTCACTAACCCATTTTCCCCCAAGGTCACCATGAAGATGAAGAACTAAGGTTTTGACATGTCATGAGGAGTTACAATACATGACCTAGATCTGAATGCACTAGAATGAAGGTGAAGTCAAACTAAAAATAATTTAGGTGTTTGAATCCTTTTCCATTTTATTTTTCATTCTTAATTATTATGTGTAACCTAGATAGTAGCATCGACATAATAGTCTCAAGATGAGGTTAGTTTCTAGAGCTCTAGAAGTGTCCAATCTAGAATTTGATGACTATTCTAGAATCATATACCATCCTTCTCTTTACTTGTTCTAGATCCAATAATGTATTAGAATCAAAAATAGATAAGTATATTACTTATTTGTTATTTCCATACATACCTTATTTTTAGTTTCTAGATTTAGCCTATTCTCAGCATAAGAAATTTAATGTAGGTCTATATATGCGTTTACCACCCAATCGGCCTACTATATATCTAATTACCAGCCTTGCAGATTTTCATTTTTATATGCCCATTTAATAAGTCTCTAATTAATCCCAACATAGAGTAAACTTTAATTTTAGGGTTAAACATTAAGTGAACCCAATCTTTAAGCGTTAAACCCTAGGATAAGTATGTTTTTTAATTTTTCTATTACTCATCCTTGATTTTTATAATTTTGCAATCATGTTTGTTATGGATATATCTATAAATTATTTCATGGTCCAATACCTCATACTTGATATGTATTTATGCATTAGTTAATTTGTTAAAGTTGTTATGTAAATCCATGAAAATAATGAGATGGGTTTAAAGTGGAAACAACACTAATCTCTCTAAAAAATCCATTTTGTAATGTTATAGATCTATTCTCTAGATGCCAATATGAATTATCTTAACCATTTATTATACCTAAACCTTATTTGAATAACCAATACCATATCATGCACATTATTCACCCACATCTTATATTGGATTCTATGGTCAATTTTATTACTACTCAAAAAGGTAGGATTGCTCGACTTAACCCCCACCTATTAATATACAACATATGAATCTTAAACCTAAGCTTGTAGGAAAATATAAGGGATATGACATTATTGACTAATTTAAAAATACATATGAAATTAAATCAATCCTTGAGATCCTAAATCAATCTAATATTTATAAGGATGTCCTATACAAGGCATTTTGTGAGACACAAGCTCTAAGTGATATTGAGCCTGCTTATTTTGAGGATATTATGAAATATCTCAACACAAATAACAAGATCATAACCATTTATCCAACATATTTACCATTCAAAGATATACATGATGAAAATTTTCCTTTGTTTATACAAGGGACCATCTAAAATAAAGGTATCTAAAATAGTGCTCATTGATAATGGATCGGGCCTAATCATTTGTATCATAAAATTCCTAACCACCATGGGTATTAACACAGTTCTTATTCAAAACATAGTTATGCATATAAAAGGATTTGACCATTCACATATCCCTCTGATTAATCAAATCATATTAGATGTGACCTTAGGACCATAATTGATTTCAACTACTTTTTAGTTCGTGTCTCAATCATTACATTATAATTTTATTTTGGGTAGACCCTGGATAGTTTAATGGAAGTTGTCCCATATACACTTCATCGATGTGTAAAATTAATACATGATGGAACCTTATTATCCATTTTTTTGATGATGAGCCTTTCAAATTTTGAAAAATGATATTTTATGAAATTGAAGGCATCCATATAGTGGTACCACCTAAAAAATCCATCCTTCTTGAGCATATAAATAAGTATTGAATTAGTGAGTAAAGTACAATGTCTCCTTTATCTCTAGATGAAAATAAGTCACTAAACTTTGAATTACACATAGATATACATGAATAGAAATAATAATTACTAAAATATCTAGTAAAACTACAAGATTCACCAACATTTGAACTTCCTTTATTAGTCAATACTAAGCAAAAATATGGCCATGTTTTAGATTAATATGGAAATGATGATGATACAGCTTATGATATCATGTAGGAAAAAATGGTAAACTTAAAATTTGATCCAATTGATCACCTATCACATAACCTACAAGTACTAGCACATATAAACTAAATTCACTTGTAGAAAGTATAAAACTAAATCTAGACAAGGGATAAACAAAAAAGAGATGAACATGTAAATGCTTGTTACTCCATACATCCCTCTTGGCTTAAAAATTAATTCAACCTTACAAGGGTCAAATTCAAATTCATCATGTGAATAAGGTGGAGTATTACCATAAGGCTACACAGCTAATTTTATAGATCATGATACATCAAGATACTTGGAATACCATGTTATCTATGTTACTTGAGCATATAATGATTTATTTACCTTATACAAAACACAAATCATAAAGTATAATTCTAATCCATAAAAGACATGGTACCATATTGAAAATATCATCACATCAGTAGCCATAATAGTAATTATTGTAAGACATTGAATAAATAACTTCAAAAATATAAGAATGAAAGATGCATACAGATTGTGTTCGATATGAGAAAAAATTAAAATCCTTCCTATATTTCAAAAAATAACTATCGCTCAAAGTGACCAAAGCTTGAGGATTTAACTAATACTACTAATATTGATGAGATATATATACACCATATCCATTTTTATAACAAGTGTGATACAACTTTTGGTACCACTTTTCTCACACAATTGGGACATTCTGTAAATCAACTAATATACTCTCCATTCATGCATCTCAAGGATACATTAGATTACCTATCACTTGTGGTCCATGTGTGGAAATTTCACCCATATGGATATAAGATAATGAACCACATTTCAATCTAAGGTTTGGAAGAAATTGGCTAGCTGAGTGGAATGCTAAGATAGACACTACAAAAATGTGTGTCAATTTTATTAATATGGGTACATAAATTTTCATAAGAAATGATGGCCATGATTATTTTCCCATGCCATCTGCTTCAGGTAAACCATTAAACAAAACTATTTAAGTGGTGGTAATGAAATGATATAAACAAATATTGAGAAATTTTATAGGTGGTCTTACATATTTTGATGATGAGGATTTCCTTGATTAAACTTTTCAAATATTACAAAAATACAAAAAAAAACATTCAAAAATATAAAAATATTTTCATCACCTACATATTTTATTGGTGCTTTGGCATATTTAGTTCCATGTTGATGGATGGAATATTAAGTTAAATCTAAACACACATATGTGTGTCACACTTCTACTTGATTTTGATATATACATACACAAATACATGACCTATTCCTATTTTGTATATTGATACTTCCCTCTACTCATATCATGTATACATTAAGGGAATCCACTTTCTTGATCTTGATACACACATATTATATCATTTTAAGGTCACTCTACATTAGCATGTTTATCCTTACATATGTACTTATACATGGATTTATCCATTATTATATCTTACATGAGGTACTTGATATGATATACAATTGACATTTTTTTCCTAACACATTTGACCCATGGGCTAATATGAAATGTTTATTCTAGTTAGTTATGCTTTACTTTATGCACTTCCTTAAATATCTTACCTTCATATTGTATTCCTTGTTCAAGCATTTGAATATGCTCTTTTAACTATGGACCCTATGTATATGTATGATTTATTTGATATTTTAATATGTCATTATTTATCTTAAGGACATTTGAATATGTCATTATTGCTTTTATGGACATTTTACTAAGTCATGTCCCTTATATTGTGCAACATTTGAACATGTCCCTTGTTTGCAGTCTCCTTGGACCATTATCTTTTGAATTACTTTTGAGCACTCTTGTGTGTGTGCTTATTTTATTGTTGAGATTGTATTGCTACTATATATAATTTTACTTGATCCTTATCATGTATATTATGGCTTCATGTGATTGCATTGGTTATATGTTCTTTAATGTTATATCTACCTAAACATGTTCCTTCTATATGTTAGAGGGTTCCATTCATAGATTATAAAAGTGTCTTATCATTTTGAGGTGAGATAACTACCACTTCATATCTTTATATCACCTTAAATGGGGGGGACGTATTATTGGGGGAATGTCATAGAGGCATGTTCTCCACACTTATTTAATATTAAACATTTACATATTATAATGGGGGAATGTTTTAGAAACATGTTATCCACATTGGTACTTATATAAAATTTTAAATTTATCCATATATAGTGGGAGAATGATTTTTCGAATCATGTTATCCACACTTACATAGTTTATTGAATTTGCCAAAGCTTATAGTTATATGATTCAAATTCATAGTTGTGGAAAAATTCTATATATTAGTATCATTGTTATACATGATGTCAGCGTAAGACATATCTAAGGTGCATATGATATGTAATTTATTCATAATATTGTAAAATATAAATTAGTTTTAGATTCTAAAAATCATCTATGGATTATTACCACATTATGGAATTTTACGTATTGATACCCCGATCAGACCTTTAAGGGCTTCATTAAGAAATCTACTACAGTAGTTGGTTTGATTTTTAGTATGGTTGAGGTGATTAAATCATTAAATATTTAAAAAATTTCAAGTTGGAATTGATTGTATAATACAACCTCACCAGGTTATAAGTATCATTAGTTTACAAAGTTGAGCTAATCTCAATTTCTATGTGGAAACTTAACTTTGATCTAAGGTTGGGGCCATGCACATTCCAAAATATCTTTCAACCTATCTCCTTGGATATATGCACTTTTAATATTTATCTAATTTTTTCTAATCTTAGTTTTAGAGCCTTACAATGATATATCTTTTTCAAATCAACTTGAAAATAGGAAAAGAAGTTACATCTATACACATGTGTACTCCTAAACCTTGTTCTTTCAATTTCGTTATATTTAAAGTACATTAAATTATATAATATATGCATTAATTATATATTGTAACATGTTCTTGGTTACAAGTTAGTCACCAAAAAATTGCTCAAGTTGGGTAGATTATAATATAAGGTGTGTTATGCACACCCAAGTATGTATTCCTTTTCTTTAAATAGAAATTTCATTACTAGATTAAAGGGGGGACAGATGTAGATGATATTTATGGGCTATATAGCACCTCAATCTTGTATACTCAAAAAACTCAGACCTTGGTTGTTCCTCTCAGTTCTAATCCTTTTTCACTTTTGTATGTCTCAAATCTACTCTATCTTGTTCCCATTTAGCCTATATATTAGTCCAAATAGTATGATGTTGATGACCCTATCCTTATATCTCACTAAAAATACCTATAATGTACTTACCTTCCACTTATGCAAGTTTTTAGCCTATACCTACTTTCTTGCTCCATGCACACCAACATTTGAGACATACCCAATGTGTCTAGTGCCCTAAAGTCAAATATTTTTCAAATTAAACATATGTTAATGGTTAGTCTAAGTTATTTAATGTGTATTACCTCTCCAAAGGGATTTATATAAATATAAATCAACCCTCATTCATTCATCACGTAGAAAATACCAAGAGAGACCAAGACAACATATCAAAAATACTCTATCAAGAATGTAATTGAATAAAGCTTCCCTATTTCCATATTAATCATAGGAGAAACACATCTATATGTCTAAATAACTAAAGGATCAGTCCAAGAGCCCAATTTTCCAAGATACAAACTAAGTCATTATTATATTTGATTTGCTCATATTGCATGATTCACACAGAAGACAACACATATGGGATAATTACATTAGTGTGAGGCCCTCTTTGGATTATTGGATATGTAAGCAATGATAAATAACAAAGAGGTATTTGGGGTAAACTTGACACTATGTGCCCACTAACCCATTTTCCTAAAAGGTCACTATGAAGATGACAAATTAGGTTTTTAACATTTCATGAAAAGTGATAGCCCATGACTCAAATCTAAATACACTAGAGCGAAGGTGAATTCAAACCCATAAGCATCCATGGGGTCACATCCATTTTGAGTAGGTATTTCATATAGGTAAATTATGTTGAACCTATACAATAGAGTAGATTTAACTATCATAATCTAACATCTATGTTCATACCTACAGAAGTGTCTAATCCATAATCTGTTGACTATTCTAGAATCATCTACCATACTTATTTCTACCTATTCCATATCTATCACTATTTTATAATTATAAATAGCTAAGTATATTAATTCTTTGTCATTTATATATATATATATATATATATATATATATATAACTTAGTTGTAATTTATATATTTAGCCTATTATCAGCATAAAAAAATTAATCTATGTTTATATCTGAATTTAGAACCTAATTGGCCTACTATATATCTAATTACCATCCTTATGAATTTTAATTTCAATAGACCTCTTTAATAAGCCTCTAGGTAAGTTCAACCTATAGATATTTCATTTTAGGTTTAAACACCCAAATGATGTTTCTATACTAGAGATAATATTTGAAGATGGAGTGGGCTCTATCATTCTTTGGTCTAATTGGATGGTGTCAATATTTTGGCATTTTTCTAAAATGGATTTTATTTTCGTGATTGAGTCATGTGGGATGAGAAATTGTGTAGCTATGATGGATTTGGATGTAGATGATGTGGTAATTTGGTATGGGGGTATGGGTGGTGGAGTGAGTTTTTTTTTTCAAGGGAGGGGGGGGGGGGGGGGGGGGGGGGGGTGGTAGTTGCTGGGGTTGGAAGGTGGAGTTTGGGATGCCACCCTCCTTACATCTTTTTCAGTTTTTTTTTGTTTCACTTGTTATATGCATTATATATCCACTTTATTATTCTATACCTATGTCTTTTATTTTTATATTCTTATTTTTTCAATCCTTTCTTTTTAAATTTTGTTTTTTTCTAATTTTTTGTTTTCCCAATTTTCCTCATTCTCCTTTTTATTTTTGGCCTTGACTACTTCCTTGGCTTTTTGGATTGTTGTGGAATTTTATTTTCATTTTTCTCATGTTCTATTTTTTATTACTTATTCCATTCTTTTTCTTCTTTCCTTTTTCTTTTTATTAATTTTTCCTTTTCTTATTATTATTGTTTCCATTGGTTATCCTCTACTTACAACATTCTTTCTATTTGTAGTGTTCTCGCTTATGTGAGTTTCATGTTTACATTCTATTGTGATTTGGCTAATTCTATGGACATAACTATATATGGTGTTGATGTTATTCTAATTTACCTTTATTTTTATTTGTGTATCTCTTATTCATTTGTTATGTCTTCTTCTATGGATAAAACTTCTATGTTTTATATTTGATCCTAAGGCTCTTCCTCCTCGGCCTTTGTATCTTATACACTGACTAATTCTTCTTCCATGATTGGAAGTAATTTAGGGACATGGATACATAGTTTTTATTTTATGTTTTTTTTAGGTAACATGACTACTAGTTTTTACTTTAGATATGTTCATTGTCATTATGTGTTTCTCATTAGTGATAAAATGATACCTATGTTTGGTGTGTCTATAAAAAATAATTATTTTCTCTCATCTGATGGGGACAATTGGATGTCATACATCTATTTGGTGGTAAGTAATTATCCTATTATAGAAGATCATACCTAAAATTTGAATGTTGTGGGATAGATCCCTACACTTATAATGTTTATGTTTGGGCCTTCCAATTATCTTGTAAGTTTTTCTTCGTATTCAATTTTGAAGCCACCTAATGGTTGTCCATATGTCTTTGCTACAATTTATTCTATATACATATTAATATTGGGTACTATAGTATTCTTTAAGGATTTGGGGAAAGAATTGATAATGGAAATAAATTTATCAACATGTTCATCTGATAGTTCATATAGATTAGAGGGATGATATTGTAATGTGGATCAAAAGGGAAGATGTAAATGAAATTAGTGTTTTCAACAAAGAATAAATTATTGGAATGTTTGTTAATAATCTCCCTAAAAATCTAAAAATTCATGTTTCCCTTAAACTATCCCCTATCTTACCAAATATAATATTTGCGATTTTGTGCTAATGTTATCCATATGTATCTTATTTTTTCCCCTATATATTTTTATTAAACCAAATGAAGTTGTCCCTCTACCTTATGCAGTGCATTGATATAATATTGTCCTAAGTAGATGAGTAAAGAGTTGTAATAAAATTCATACTAACCCATTTTTATTTTACCAAAATTAGAACTGAATTGGTCCAACATAACCTTTTATAGGTCATACTTATAATTTAATGAGATAATTTTGAATGTAACCATTACATTTTTTGGGATCACAACATCTTCTATGCTTGTAAAGTCTACCTTCCTAGCCACCACATTTACCACATATTGAAGTATTAGGTTTTTTTATAGATGCAATTGTGATTCCCATTTTATTTACAACTACTCCAAGGCATTAGGTGGATTCATTTCCCTTCAATGATCCTTTCTTGTCATATTTGTGGATGATTGGTCCTTTCCTAATGAGTCCTATGACTTGATCAATGTATTCAAAGAATAAGATCATGGTGAGGGGATCAAGACCTAAAAAAATGGGTGAACCTAATGTATAGATATTGATATAAACTAGAGCCACCTCACCTCACCACAATATCAGTGCTACCTCAAGGTAAGATCATTTCAAGATAAGTTAGTACACCTAAGGCTCCTCAGATGCCATTAGGGTTAGCTTGGACCTTTGGAGCCCTGCCTCCCCTAATCAAGCTCCAAGTGTCCCCTCCATCTCATGGAGATATTAGTTTGTACCCATCTCATAGGCACTGACATTATCAATACTATATGTCTAAATTAGACCCCTACCCCCTAATAGGCATATGAATTATCAATAATATTATTCTTGGGTAAACCTACTTCACCTCACCACTAGATTTGTGTAATCTTAGGGAAATATCAATGGAATATCAATTCAAGATTAGTGTAATATCGATTGGGAACTTTGGGGATACTCATATTAATTAGATTAGTTTGTGCCCACCTCATGGGCATGTACATTATCAATATTTATTTTCTATTATTTCTATCGTTTATTTTTTCCTTTCCTAATGAGTCCTATTACTTGATTAATGTCTTTGGTATTTATGTGTTCTGGGTTTTATATCATTCATTTTGTCCTTTCCTAATTATTTTGTAGTAGCTCTAAACTAGAGCCACCTCACCTCACCACAAGATTGGTGCTACCTCAGGGAAAGACCACAACAAAATCAATTAGTAAACCTTGGGATCTTTAGATGTTGGTAGAGTTGGCTTGGGCCTTTGGGGCCCTACCTTCCATACCCAAGCTCTAAGCATCCCCTCCCCATCATGGAGATATTAGTTCGTTCCCACCTCATGGACACTAACATTATTAATAATATTTTTATTGGGTAGAACCCTACCCACTATTTTTTTTAGGTATTATCAATAGTATTAGTCTTGGGTAGACCTAAATCAGAGCCACCTCACCTTACCACCAGATTGATGCAAGATAAATTGGTAACTCTAGGGCAACACATACTAGTTATATTATTTTATGACCACCTCATGCACACAATAATTATCAATAATTATTTTTTTAATTATTTCTATCATTTATTTTATCCTTTCCAAACGAGTCCTATGACCTGATTGATGTCTTTGGTATTGATATGGTGTGGTTTTTATAGGAATAAAATTACATTATAAAGGCGTTTGAGAAGGATATTGATGATATGGTAGGTGAGGTAGAAATATGGAAACCTAGCCAGTGCATCTAATTTCATCTATAGAATGGAGCTTGCCTTGGTGGTCCATTCCTATGTTATGGTCTCAATGACATGATGATTAGGTTCTCTCTGATCTACCTCCATTCATGTGTGATATATCTCTACAATCTTTGCATGGATGTAATAGAATGTATATTCTAATTTCCCTACTTTTTATGTAATTGAATAAAGGATCCTCAAGGATATGACATGAGGGATTTGAGTGGAGCGTACTTAGATTTTGGAATCAAGATCTCTTTTTGATAAATAAATTATGGATCTACAATTTTATTTATTGCTTATTCAACCATTGAAATTTTATTATGCCACATAATTATTTTGATAAATATTTAGTGCTTGAAAATTTTATGTGAATTACAAAGAGTGAGGGGTACTATTTATAGAATGTATAGTTTCACTTCCCTTCATTACTTATTGTAAATATGGAATTGATGTGTAGTCTTAAAGAATATTTTATAAATCATGTTTTTAATGGTCTATTAAGTTTTCATGTAATTTTTAACTTACTACTTTCCATTCTCATTTAATTTTCTTAAATTTAGTATTGATTCAATTTATTTTTCATTTATTATTTCCTTATTCATTGATTTCATATCTTTGGTTTATAATTATTATTCCTATGTTTGTTTATGGATTTTTATCATGGTCAACTGACCTAAAACTTAGACATATGACATAAGACACCATGACATCCTTGTTTAGCTTGATCATTGTGATTTACAAGACCAATGATACTCCTCCCCACTTTCTCTACAAGGCATATTTTTTGTTTTCAACTTGAGTTTTATTTTGTGTTTCCTCTAGCTATCATTTGCTAGTTTTCAACTGAGAGATTTTTTTAGTTCCCCATATTTAATCTATTTTATATGGTATTATTTAGTAGTATGTTATATGATATAGCTATAGATTGGATCCATTGATGAACCCATGTTGCTAAACTCCTACTAATGTTTTAAATTTTACCATATTAGTTGGTAGAATTTTTGTCGCTATGTAGGGTCCTTACTATTTAATTTTTAACTTTCCTAGTTTTTTTAATTTACTATTGTATAATAATACATAATCTCCCTCATTTTATTCTTTATATTTAAAAAAAAAAATCATGTCAGGATTTTTGGCATCTCTTCTCATGTATCTGGTTATATATGGCTATAAATCATTTCTCATCCATTTTTCCTAATTGGATAAATCATTCATGAAGGGACTAATCTTCATTAATTATGAATGCCATAACTAGTTTTAAGCTTGGTATAGTGAATTCCTTCATTATTATGTATTCTAACCCATAGACTAATTGGAATAGGAAATAATTTGTTAGTCATTTATATGTTTTGTGGTATGCCCAGAGTATCACAGGTATTTTAAGTACCAATCCACAATAGTTAGATTACACTTTTAAATATTTTTCCATAACTCTATTAAAAGTTTCAATTATT
Source organism: Torreya grandis (assembly GCA_037957365.1). Lineage (NCBI taxonomy): Eukaryota > Viridiplantae > Streptophyta > Pinopsida > Cupressales > Taxaceae > Torreya > Torreya grandis. The sequence continues at coordinate 2,639,602 of JARHVA010000600.1, read as the reverse complement.
CCATTAACATGCGGATGGTAGGCAATACTCTTATTGTGATTAATAAAAGAAATTTAAGGGTTTTGACAATTTTTAAATTCATAAAGTGTTCCTATGATCATTGGTGAAGCTTAGTGGACGACCCAACTACATAGTGACGTTCTCATAAATAAATTTTGTTGTTGGTTTTGTAGTGGCATATTTTTTGGTTATCACCTCTTAGCTTTTTCTTCATTAATGATGGCAGCAAGAGTGAATATGTGATAAATTTTTTAGCGATTCATTATAAATAGTGTTTGACCTTTTTATCAAGACATTTTTCTCTACCCACTTGGATATATAGTCATCTAGTAATGTAACAAAAATATTAGCCAAAATATACCCAATGATAATGGTATGATAGTTCCTTGGTTGATTATAATCCATAAATTTGAAGATAGGATGAATAATATAGGATGCCCAAGTTGGGGGAAGGCCATGAGGAATAATAAAATTAAAAGTATTAGAGATATAGAGATAAATAAAAGTTGGGATGTGATGGAGGAATTTAACCTTTAATTTTCCACATCTTGGAATTTATTAGACTTGAGTTTAAAAATGGCCTTCATTACAATCTTGTCAATAAATAAATTATAGTTAAGTGCTCTAGAATTCACTTGGATAGGGGGTTAAATGGGAGCATCATAGAGAGAGGTGGAATATGTATATCATATATGTGGGTCGGTCATGTCACAGACATATTTTTTGGGTAAAAATTATCTCTAGAATGACTTGGGATTAGATCATATTTGTTGTAGGATAACTCTTCATTTTTTATACAAGTATTAGCATTTTTTATTTCTAAGAATAGTTCTATATAATTTTTGGATGAAATAGGATTTAGAGGGTGTTTGGGTCATAATACACTTAGTTAAGCTATGATAATTTTTTTAATCCACATCATACAAAGCATTTCAAGGGTAATGACCATGACATTATGGGGTTTATTAATATGAATGGAGTGAGGGAAGGCATTAAGGGTAGCAATCATAATTCCTTGGGATGGCTTATTAGCTATATCAGTTGTTTATAAATTATTATGAGGTTAGATTTAATAATATTAGTGTAGCTCTCATCATATGTGTGGTCAAAACGAGTAGTATTATGTTGGAGAGAGAGAGCCTAGAGGAACTTATACTAGGTTTTGTAAGTGGTGTGTGAAAAGAGATAAAAACATGATCTGTGAGAGGTAGGGGAGATGCTAAAACCTAGATATCATTTATACTCAAAGAAAAATATTTATAATATATAACACAATCTACTACAATGGCTTCTCCAAGATGAGGAAAATAAGTAAAGCCCATATATTTAGGGAAGTTTGGCATACAATTTAGAATAACAAGATCATTATATTCACTCAAATTGATTAGGTGTCACCCATAAACATTCATAATAGAGTATAGAGAATATTTTTGGAGGCTTGATTCATGAACATCAACTTCATAAATCATCAATGGGTCATTGTGAATATCATTACTAGCACACTATGACTGATCAGTCTTAGCATTGAAGTTGTGAAAAAGAAGCACCTCAAAAATAACAAAATATTTTTTTATATCTGGTTGAATGTCTATAAATGGATATTCAGCCTCAAGATCCATATCACATTTTGAGTATTCGAGGGGAAAGTAACATGGGGAATAAACAATTTTTTTAAAGGAGGCACTATTTCTATTGATATTGATAATAATATTGCAAATTGGTTGGATCCATCAATTTGGATAGAGGGTGTGATAATATATATATATATATATATATATATATATATATATATATATATATATATATATATATATATATATATATATATATATATATATATATATATAGATGAAAGATACTCGATTGGAACGTTTTGTTCTATGTCAAAGCTATAGCCTATGTACAACAATACATGAGTATCCTATATATGAGGGGAGTGGTTTCTACTTAGTTTCATGGATTTCCATGAGAAATTTGATATCTAAGTTAAGAAACACATCTTCAAAAGAACCTAGGGCAGAAAACAGAGAAACACCATAATTCCAAATTGTAATTATAATTGAGATTATGGAATGGGGATCCAAAATTGTGTCATGTAGAGATGGGAAAAGGTTTAATCCACCAAAGAGTGGAAAAATCATTGACTTAAGCTACATGATTATGAATCATAAACCAATTTCCTTGTTTTCTAGATTCTAACACATTTTTCCTACTTTGGTTGATATTTCTTGTTGCAAATTAATTAAATATATATAAAGATAAAAAATTTCAGCATGACCAAATATCTTTTTCTTTGATCTCAATGGCTCCAATCTATCTTGTGACACATGAAAGCAAAAAAACTAGGAATTGTCTTCATTGAACCAACATTTGTTGGGTGAAATATTAGGGAGTCTTAAATCATGGCTTATGAAATTAGATGTTTCTTGAATTAAGTATTCTTTTTCGGTTAATCCTTTGACTCATAAGTTAAGGTCTTTAGCTTGCATTTGTCTATCTTCTTCAAAATTTTCTTGTATTACTGCTTAAACAAGTGGTGGTGGTTTATTAAATTTTTTTAATACTTGCATCAAGAAATTTGGATTCATTTATTCCACTTTGGTAGTTAGATCCTTTTATTCTTCTTTACTACTCACCAATTTAGCCCGAAGGTAGGCTAGGAAATTTGTGAGCTTTTGTAAGTTTTTGGATGTAGCTTATTGTGTGTTTTAGTTTAAAATTAGATCATGTCTAAAAGGAGGTCACATAAGTATTTGAATATTATCATAAGACACCTATTCATTTGTTAATAAACTCTATGCTAATATCTATAATAATTGCATATATTGATTACAAAATATAATATTAATTTTTAGCAGGAAGGAATAACTCCACAATCACTTGCCACTTAGAGCGGGCTACCTCTTTATTAGAGACTTTATTTCTAATTGATTTGTATTTTCCTTGGATGCATTATAATAGCCTATGCCCCTTTATTTATACTATTCTATTCTATCCCACTCTTCCATTATATTCATGTAGAATTATTCCTCTATAACATTAATGTGCATTACTACTCATACTACTATTACATTCCACTATTCTACCCTTGATATAAAATATATTCCCCTACCTAGGTATATTACATTTCATCCCCCTTGACATGTTTCAGCCTCAAAACATGTAAATAATTACATATAAAAAATATGTAAAAGACTAGATGGAAACCCTACCATGTGTTCTTTTCTACTTCCCCTTATTTCTCCTATGTTGAGATATAAGTATGTACATCAATAGGGTGAATATGAGAACCATAACCAAATTTTTAAGTGCAATCTAAAGCATTGTGACTAGCATATCAAATTTAGAATTAGGAGGCACAAAATAGTTTGCCTAGGAGACTAACTAAGGAGACATGCCATCCCCATTAGCATTGGTCTTGACACACATTTTTGTTGGAGTTGTTAACCCCACCAAAGAATACAATAGAATAAAAGAAGTTTTATCATATGTATGGAAGACTCGGTGAATAGAAGACTAAATAAATCTCCCTCATCCATGTGAAAGAGATCTTGATGCCATTCTTTGTAAGTATCTTCCAAATCCATTAATGTAGTGATTTTTTATTCATATTCTTCAAATATAGGGAAAAAATACTCATACCAATCACTATAGTTATGCTCTAACTCCATCCATGCATTAATTTCCTCATCATACTATGTTATTATATGGGAGTGAAGCTTTATATTTATACTTAATTGATTTAGAGTATTACTCACTTGATGTAAAGTAGCATTTATTTATAAAGTAATAAATTTATTCCCTTCCCTATGTATATTACATAATTATTTATTAAATAATAGTAACCACTCTAAATATCTATATTGATGTGGCCTAAGGACTTGTTCACCTTAAATGTATAATTGATCTTACTACATAATCCATGATAATTTTTCAATAAGTAGACACATTTGATTATGAATTATTATGAAATTTTGGATCTCACACACAGATGGAGGTGTGATTCATGTTTGGAGTATGGTTGCATATATATAATGTAAGGTAAAAAGTTAATTGAAGTGATAGTTAATGGAAACTCTCTTCCATTATTAGTTTAATGAGACCACTTAATTATTAGTTCAATAAGTGAACATGCCCAAGACCTTTGTGACCCATGATATTTATAGTCCATTAGAATTGGGGTGACTATATTGTGTATATAAATATTCAAAGGCATATAAAAATTATTAACTAAAGTTAATAAATTGAATATGAAAAATAATCAATAAGATTATATTATAATGTAACCTATGACTTTGAGCTAATGTAAATATTATATCAAGTCCATATGGGTAAGTATTATCTATAAGTCTATGCAAGTTACAATATCCATAATTTTTCTTGTCTTTTAGTCACGAACCAATATGTAAGAATCCCTAAGAGATTATGTGAACATGTTAGAGGGAAACACCTAAGATTATGTGATTTATTTTCTATGAATTAATTATAGTCTATAAGCGACTTAGGAGGACTAGTATATTTTCATCTCATAGCTCACACATCCTAGGATCATAAAATAATGTATGATGAGAAGAAATAATACTATATTAATAAATTATCCATATAAATTTGAGAGGATTAATTATAGATGAAGGCACAATATAGTTATTTTATATTTTTTTGCATTTCATGTTGGTGTGTTTTTGAGCAATGGGATCAAACACTTTTCAAAGGTTTTATTAAGTTAGTTAAAATAAAATATTTAGTTAGTTTCTAAATAACACGTGAGGGTGGTATGTTATACATTGAAGGTGATATAATATTTGTCCTAAAGATGAAAAATCACAACACAAAGGAAATGAAATTTCACACGCACTCGAGGAGAAGGAAGTAGTGACAAAGGTCATTATACACAATGCCACAATCCCACATCAAGAGGCATTATATTTTTATTGGCATGCTAACCTCACAGGATTATGTTAGCTAATTGGATTTTTGACTACTTAGTACAATTCATTATTTTAGACACTATGATATTGGTTATGATTGATCCTTTATTTCAGTAGATGTATATGCCTACTTTTATCATGACATGTTCTTTTATTTTATTCATATCAGATTATATTATTATTGATGTATATTCTTTGAGAATTTTCTACTGATGTTTTATTCAGTGTTTACAAGAATATGTCGAGTGAGCTAGGCTCGTTGGTGGACTTTAGTCACTGGAAAAATAAAAAAGGTTTATGAGTAGATGGGTTAGTATTGACATGTCAAACAACATGTGAAAGTTACAACCATGGTTATCATCGATTCCTTTTATTTCATTTACTTCATCTTTTACTATCTTTTTGTCTTTATGTGCATGATTGTTGTGTCATTATTTAATGTTTTTGCTTTGCTTAGATTTATTGAGTCATCAAGTCATTATTATTGATCTTTGTTTTGTTTCACATGTTCGAACTCTATTTTGTATGTGTGGAGTCTCTTTGACATTATTAGTTAAAACTCTTACTTTCTTCTAGTCATATTTATATTATTTGAATATTGAACCTGATCCATGGCATTAAAACATTATATGGGCCCCTTTGGTGTGGTTAGAGTAAGACTTGGTTATTTTACCCCCATAGTATTATTATTTTGACTTAACTTTGCTTATGTTATAATGAATCGATTCATTGAATCCCACATATTTATAATAAGTTTATTTCACTGAAAAAGGGAATTTTGGTGTTATTTTGTCTTGAGGAATTCATCATTAACATTCCTAGACATATCATGAATATATCTTTTCATGGTGAAATATTAATTTTGGCATGTTGGTGTATGACTTGACTTATTATTATTATTATTATTATTATTATTATTATTATTATTATTATTATTATTATTATTAACTTGGCACCATGGTAGTTTCAAGTTGAAAGTTTAAGATAATTTTGGGAGAAAATCTTGCAAAAAATCATTACTACAATAGTTAGAAAATCTTATTTTCCTTGTCCTAGTCTGGTGCCCCACTACCACCATTAATATTTGCATTAATTTTTTTTTAAAAACACCAGCATAGAGCCCCTTCCTAGTAGCATGGCACAGGAGTTGGGATTTATTTTTAGGAAAGTTTGATTGTTATAAAAAGGCTATGGCACTTTACCTGGACATAATGAGAGTTGGGGGAATAAGCCAATGTGGGTTGTGAAAGGAATCCCTAAGTCATCTTTGGTGTGCAAGTAGATAATGATGGCATGGGAAAAATAATCAAAAACATCACAAACTCTTCCTAAGCCTACAATAATTTATGAAAGTAATTTTTATCCCTATTTTTTCATGAATAATGATGGAACTATTGGTTTTATGTTGATTGGGATTTTGATAATAATAAATGAACCCTGTTGAGTAGGGTATTACTGAATACCTAAATTTTGTGTAATCATTTTAAAACCTTATTAAGCATTACAAGTGGTATTATGGTCTTTATTTAACCATCATAGATTTTATGAATATTTATATGACAACAGTATGGAACCTTGCTACTAACTTTCTTCTTGGTTAGGTTTTAGTAATACTATATAATATTTTTCCTTAATCATATTGGATCCCCTAAAATTAGACCCAAATTTTGTTAATTATATTGAATTATGATTTTTATGCCTATATGTTATAGTGAGGCTGTGGAGATAATTTTAGCTACCTAAAATAAATCTATACTTTACCATGGTTAAGAGGTCTCAGTCTAGGTTTGATGTTGAATTAATTTTATCTTGTTTTAACCCTTTGGCCATGTTGTGGATACATGCTTTTATTAGGAACATCAAAATTATCTTTCAAAATGTATTAAATTGTATACTATTAGTCCAGTGATTTTGATTTAACTACACATAGCCTCCTGATAGTCAAAATGCCTTTTTAAACATTTCTTTAAAACCAAAAAATATGGTGTGAACCTTGACACTTATTTTTATTAAATTTTAATATATAAGGGCCCTAGAGTGTTGAGATAGTTATTGGCTACGTTTTATTAAATAATGGCTTGTATCCAAATTCTCCTTTGAATTAACTCTATTAATATCTTGAGTCACCAGTTATGTTAATTTATGTAAGTTCATGGTGGAATGAGAACCTATAGGTAACATAAACTAGCTCATTATTTTGAGCATTGAGGATCCAAATTCATGAATTTAGATTCACCTTTGAATTTGCTTTCCTGAGTTCAAAGCTAGTATTAAAAATCTTAGAACAATTCTTATGATATGTTGGGCTAATTTCCTTTCCTAGTTTCATGCATAATTTGGGAGTTGTGCATGCTATTATTTCTTGGGGTCTTGGTTAGTTTGTTGGACCTAGTGTTTATTATCTATTATTGGTGTTATTTTATTAAATGTTTGACAGTTGAGATGTGTACCATGGTTTGTGTCCCTTGTATGCTCTTAACTTTTTAGTAAAACCCAGATGCATGATTACACCATCTAGTTGATGGTTGGGATGGTCAGGGGCACCAATGGTTGGGCTCATCAGGTTGTAGCTTGGGATTTTATCACTTTTCGAATTGAGAACTTAAATTATATTGATTGGATTTATGTGCTTATTATTGATGGATACAACATGTTTAGTATGTTTTATATTTTTTAATGATCATAGTGTGTTCATTAATTTAAATGATTCTTATGATTATGTTATGAGACTTGTATCATGGATTAAATTGATATGGAATTATTTTGTTGGAGGTATGCATGCATGGTGATGCATATTGCATAAATGGTAGCATCACAATGCATGAGTATCAAGAAGTAGTTAATTCTATTAGATAATTCTAATCTTTCATATTAATTAAATGGTTGTAACATGGTACTCTTGTAATTTCATGTTAAAATGTGAAGTCTGTTAATTTTGTTGTTAACTAATGATAGATGAATTTGTATGAATAATAAGTACTCTTGACATATCCTTCTAACTCAATATTCATTAATGTTGAATCTTTACCATTTTGGCATACAAAAGTGAACTATATAATGTTATTCTTGTTTACATTTTGACTTGAGGGGTATCTCACCTCAAGGTATATTATATGCTTAATTTTAAAAGTTTTTTATTGTATTAATAAATGTATATGGTTATATTAAACTATAAGGAAGATTTATGAAGAATGAATAAGATGCAAATTGGTCTTAAAGGAAATGGATTATTATTATTAAGTTATTCATTCAATTTTAAATTTCCCTTGTTTCAAAAATTATGATAAGTTTGCCTTAATAGATGAAGTTTTGAAATTATGATAAAGGTTGCTAACCATAATTATGGTTAATGATTCATGAGAGATTGTGTATTCCATGCATTGCTTTGGTAATTATTATTTTAATATAGGTTACTATTTTAGTAAAATTTTGCTTAGATCTATAGAAGAAAGAAAGAAGAAACTCGAGGAGAGTGTGGTAGAAAAACTTGATATGTTGTGCATGCATTGATTCAAATGATTATGGAGACTCCTCTTTGTTTGGGGATGAATAACCTACAAATAATAAATCACTAAAATAAATAATTTATTAATTAGGTAGTTAGGTAGATTTCTTAGTGTGTGCTACATCCTAAAAGCATAGGCTTCTTTTGGGGTTGTCAATCCATGCTTTTAAATAATTAAATTCTGAAGGTGAAAGATAAATTACTTACATAAATAACATAAGATACTAAAATTAAATACAATAAGTGCTTGATAAGTAAATAGATAAATTTTACTAATTATAACAAGAAATAGATCGATACTAATGTTAAATAAATTAGACATGGTTCAAAAAATGGGGTGATATCCTGTGATTGGGGAAAAAGTTATAAAGTTATATTTGGTTGGGGTTAGATAGGTGAAAAACTATTACTATTAAAATTATCACACAATGACCATCAGTGATTGGGTGAGACTATTGGTGGTTGGGTGACTTTTGATGGTTGGGTAATTGTCAGCAGTTAGGGATAGATCATCAACGGTTAGGGTGATCATTGGTGATTATTATGGATTTTGTCTTGGTTCAAGAAGTTAGTTGATAAGGTTACAAAATGGATTCTAGAAGGTGGATTTGGATAAGATGTTGATAGTATAATAGAAACAAGGTAACTAATTACTAAAAATTGATACTTAGCTTTGTTGTTATTGATTTGAAGAATGTTGAGGTGTGTGGCTGAAACTCATTAATAGAGTCTACAACAATTTCAATAGAGTAATGGTGTTTTAGCTATGATTTATGGGTAACAACACTTTGGATCTCTATCATAATCACTGGAAGATTTCCTAGATTTATCAAAAGAATACCTGCAAAAGAAGTTATGATACAATAAGATTTGATAATTACTTATGATCCTTTTCACCTCCTCCTCTTATCTTTATATAGGAGGGGAGAGGTCTAACAATAGTTTTTAACACCACATCTAAATTTAGTCTTAACATGAAAAATTATGTGAGTGGCTAAGAATTAAAAATCAAGGTAAAGTTTAATTGGGAGTTTAAGTGTTCAGGTAATTACAACTTGACCATCAACAGTTAAACCTAACTATCGATGGTTTAGGGTCAACTATTGATGGTTAATAAGGTAAAATTAAGTTGGTCAAAATTAGTAAGTTTGACTTAGGTTTATTGTCAAAACATTATGAAGTGGTCCCTAGGGGGTCTTGAGGTGGTATAAATGTCAATTTGACATCTAGAACCATAGAGTAGGTATAGGTAGAAAGTTTTAGTTATTTATGGTGTTTCGTAGGTAGTTGGTGAAGCCCTAGGGCTTGTAGATCACTATTGATCAATACATAGTGACCATCGATGGTTATTATGGACCAGTGATGGTCGATATGCAACCAAATAATGGTTACTTATTAATTGTCGATATTCAAACACTAGATCATCAATGGTCAAAGGTTGAGTTATGATGGTTCCAAAAAGAACCATCATTGTTCAACCTTTGACTATTAGTAGTTGGGAAAAGGGGAAAGCTTTTTACAAAAGGTTTAAGGTAAGGTCAAGGTAATGGGTAAGGTATAGGGTAAATGGTGAGGCTAAAGTTTAATGTTAAGGGGAAAAGATATAGGTCAATATAAATGGTATAGGTCAAGGGTAATGGGTAAGGGTAGAAGGTAAATGATATAGGTCAAGGGTAATGGGTAAGGGTACATGGTAAAGATTAAGGGTAAAAAAGGGCAGTGGTTTTGATAAAGGGTTAAGTAGGTGTAGTAAGGTAGAATAGGTGAATTTGAAAGTAAGTCTTGGTTATAGGTTGGATTAGGCATAGTTATTTTAGTGAGAAAAAGAGGCTTAATGTAGGAGGTAGGGGTAATTGGTATAATTTGTAGTTAAAATATGTTAGTGAACTATGGTTTATACTATCAAACTTTGTAGGCATGGGACCAAATATAGATGAGAGACTAGGTGCCTCAAGTACTTGATGAGATATGAGGCATGACCAATATAGATTGGGACCACATAGAGGATGTGGGCCTTGGAGGCATGAGGTACTACCAACATGTACCTCAGTATGTGGTGATGTTATTGGCACTCATCGAGAGATAGGACCCTAACACACACATTATTACATTTGACAGGCAAGATGACCATTTTACTTGAGGATATACACAAGATCATGTGGCTACCCATACATGGTGAGCTAATTTACCATATTGAGAGTGAGGAGAGAGATGGGAAAATAGAGATATTGTATGTAGAGGACCTTGATTTTGTAAGGTGGCACTTAGGAGGCTTCCACTACACATCATTATACCAGACAGATAGAGATGTGAGGTGGTTATTTACTATGATTATGATATCTATTTAATGTTATGCTCTACCATATTCTAGTAGCAAGAGATTCCCATACATATTATTGGGGGCGATTTTTGAGATGTGGTTGGGCTAGACAGTGTTTGTGTGGGTGCTTATGTTATTAGTTCATATTTATCAAGAGTTATTGGGGTTATATGTTAACAAGAGATATAAGATCAGTGTAGATTGTGTTATACATTGTTGGGCTTACAAGCATATTTAGGTACTAAGATCTAGAGGACTACTATGGGATGGTTTTGCTCAGATGGATTTTAGGGTTGGTTATATGTGATGGAGAGGTGATTATGCCATCATAAGACTAGGAGTAGGAGGTTGATACCTTAAATGGTATAGTAATTGAATAGACTCCTTAGCTATGGGAGATGTTATTTGGAGACTGTATGCCAAGTTTATAGGATGGGCACATTATAAGAGGCATACTCTATCACTTTAGTGATATAGATGGAACTATGGTAGGTGAGATCATGAGATAGAGCTTATTCCATTTGATAGGGTATGGAGATAATTTGGCCTCATTTAGGATATACTTAGGGTGTTCTCAAGGTATAGTAAGAAGGATGTAAATTTTCCACTACCTGTTCCATAGCCAATTCATGAGTTCATCGATCAAGAGTTTTTACTAGTGAGGTTGATGTGGATGATGTAGTTGTCATAGATGGATATCATACATGGTACTAGACACACTATGATGTATCCAATTTTAGAGGTGTTGAAAGTGGTTGGTAGGAAATGGATGTTGATGTAGGGGGAGGTGGTCAATTGGTGGGAGGGGTTGGTCTATATGTAAAGGCACTAATCATTCAGAGAGACTAGGCACAAGTAACACTAGCCATGGAAGAGACATCCTTGGTAGTAGTTACCTAGGAGAGGTATGAAACATAAGGTCATGTGGTTGCTCTTATACGAGAGAGATATTAGGCTAAAGCTCAACTAGCCATGGTGATGCAAGAGAGAGATTCTTTGTAATAGGTAGGAGTACCAATAGTAGTGGGACCACTAGGGACTATCTCGATGCAGATATATGTAGCGATAGTTGAGGAGCTCTAGTAATATGAGGCCTTGGTCTTTAAACATCTACTAAATGAGTCATAATGGAGCAAGTATATAGTAGTTATCATTGGAGGTGCTATTACTATGACACTAGGTCAGTGGGTTATATCTATAGGAGGATATGAAGGTGAAAGAGGGCAAGATATAGGAGGTAGTGATACTCTAGGGGCCCAAAATATTATGAGACATTATATTTTTGATGTACCATATGATTTTGATACCGGCCTATGATCTGATGTAGAAAGATGTATACATATTTTGAGAGATATGTACCTATTTGTATATATGATCATCATGTTGATTATGAGCTCATGATTTATAGATATGATCATTGTATATGGTTTGTGGTTTATTTTTATGATGCTTATGTTACTTATTTATGATATTATGTCGATATGATTATGCTCATGATGGTTTATGTGGACTCACGTAGTTAAGCATGTGATGATATGGCTCTTTAATTTATGTTCATGATAATGTTGATATAGATTGATGTTGTTTATGTGATTATGATGTGATGGCTATATTTGACGATCCTAATATGATTATGTGATGATAATGTGATTTTTTTTATGAATGTTATCATTTAATTCATTTATAAGATGATCATGTTTATGATATTGATATGATTATGGTTATGGCTATGGGTTATGCTTGGGTAGACATGGTTATGATGTGATTATTGTTATGGTTATGGATGACTATGATGATAGTGATGATTATTTTCATGCTTAAATTTAATGATTATATTCTTCCTCATATAGATTTATACATGTGGTGGATAACATGTGTGAATGACTCATTTGTTTTTTATGTATGATTAAAGTATGGTATATATGATAGATGGTTTATTTGATGTGATTGATCACTAGATGATATTTATTATAGGAGATGTTTAATTTATTAAAACGTTCTTATGGTTAAAAACATTTAAAAAAATAAGGTAAAAACACATGGTTAAATGCATTTATTTTGATGAAGGTGTTATAATCTTAAAACACATAGAGTATGTTGGATAATGAGACTGAATGTGAGAAAATAAAGATAAGATAATCAAAAGATAAGCATCTTAATGAATATATCAACCAGTACCAAAGAAATAACAAGAAGGCCTAATGCTTATTCTTTAGCAAGGACTAAACAAACCAAAGTTGGATCACCTTAGGGAACATAAAACCTTTGAATACTTCAAATTAGCATTTGTTAGTTGGTTAAAAATGTGCCTTGATCACATTATGTCAATTAAGCTCAAAATCCCTTGCTTATAGTGTATAAAGGGGAGATAGATGAAGATGGAACCTTCTTGTGATACTATCATGCCTTTTTTGGAGGTTACTAAAGAGTTAGTATAAATAAGTCCATGTCATATAAGGTGTAGACTGATCGATGTAGGAAGTCTACTTATGAGAACTGATTGCAGGTTTCCAAACTATTTTATTTTTTTTATTTTGGATTTTTGATAATGGGTCTCTTGATATTTTATTATTTCTTAGAGGGATGAGGAAGATGATCAATACAAGAAGCTTCCTAGAAAATGCTATGCTTTGACAAATGCTTTACTCAACCATTGTTCAAGGGAATGGTCTAAGTTTATGTGATTTGTTTTAAGTCTTTTTGATAGTTTTCCTTTAAGGGAGAAGTCTACCTTATATTTATAAATGTTGACATGTTTTTGGTAGTTTTCCTTTGAGGGAATAGTCTGTGAATGCTAGGAGTGACCCATAGTTGTTTTTATGTCTCTTTTTCTTCTTTTTTTTGTTTACATTTTTGATGACATAGGCTTTCTTATATAGGCTTAAAGATTCATCCTTTATGAATTAAAAATTAGAGCATAAGAAGTTTGATGAGGTATAAAATAGGTTTAAGTGACAACGACCGTGGGAATCCATCCCATAAAAGTGGTGGAGAGTACCATGAGAATCATGCCATGGGTAGAGCCATGGTACCCATGTTCAATATTAAGCTATGATTATGGTGGATAATCACATGATTAAATTTTAATAGTTTTTCCATAAAATAAGGAGGTGAAAGTGGTTTGAAAATAAGGGATGAACTTAAGTTAGACAAAAAGTGAGTTTGATCCATTTTAACAAAAGAAAGGACATAGATACAAAGCATTGAGGGGCTCAAGTTTTGGGTTCTATTCAAGAGAGGATAATCGATAGTCTCTTGATCCATACTTGTGTTTTATGATATAAGGTCCCATCTAATTAAATCAAACTTACCCCTCTTTATTTTCTCTATATTGGTGACATGTTGATTTTCCTTCAAGACAAGATCTCTGATGTTTAATTCTCACACTATAATATGTTTGTTATAAGTACATTTGATTCATTCTTGATAGACATGAAGGTGAGTAAGAGTGGTTGAATGATGCTCATTAAATAGCTCAAGTTGGGATAAACATTCTTGAAGATAATCATCTTCAAAAATTATATCTTATAGGGATATGTGAAGATAAGGAATTTGGACTTTGAAAGGTCATAGGGGTTTAAATGTTAGTATTATATGCCCATGAGGTGAAGGGAATATGTAAATGTCAATCTCAACTAGATGGATTAACCATTTTAGTTATCATGTTGTTAATATTTTTGTTAGAATCTTTGGCCTATCCATTATCTTGGGGCAAATAAGGTGATGAGAAACTTAGCTTGATGCCACATACATCATAAAAACCTTGGACTTGCTTATTTTTGAAATATTTACCATTATCAAAGATAATTTTATGTGAAATACCAAAAAATAGATGATGTTATGGTTAATAAAGTTGATGATATTTTTTGCCTTGGTTGAAATAAGAGAATTAGCCTCTACCCACTTGGTGAAATATTCAGTTACAATGATGATAGAGTGATGTCATTGTGAATAATGGGGTTTAATTTCACCAATAAGATCTAGACCCTATTATGATAAAGGCTAAAAATATTTAGATACTTGGAGACTATGGCTAGGTGTGTGATGTAGATTGGAATGTTGTTTACATTTATCACACTTTTTCACATAATCATAACAATCTTGGTTGAGATTAGGCCAGTAGTAGCCAAGGTAAAGGATACATTTAGTGACATCTAGACCACTAAAATGTCCTCTAAAAATCCCATCATGCATTTCCCTGATATCATAAGGGGTTTCATGACTACATAGGCAACGGAAGATGAAACCATCAAAGCCAAATTAATAAATAATTCCACCTGGTATGGTATAATATTAGGTTTTCTGAATAAATACTATTTGAGAATTCCTAGAAATACCAAAAGGAATGATGACAAGGTTGAGATAGTCAAAGGTTTGGTTATACCAAAGGTTAGGTTGGGTTTCCTCCACATTGATGATGGTAGGAGAGTCTTATTTGATATAAGAAGGCTTAGTAAGTTGATGGATAATGATAGATAGCTTAGATTTAGAGGGTATAAATGGGATCTAGGAAGTGAGAGAAGCCATTGTATCAATAAACTTGTTCATAGATCATGGGGTATCTTGGATAAGGTAATGATTAAATGATGTAAACAACACATCCACTAATTGTTTTACTATTTTAAAACATCATTCTTACACTGGTATGATCCATTAATTTGATTGACCACACATTGGGAGTCACTAAGGATTTGATTATTTTGACTCCCAAAGCTAAATCAGTTTTGGAGACCTATGACTAGGGCTTTGTACTTATCCATATTATTGGTACATTCAAAATTTATCTTGAAGGATAAAGGAAGAGGTTCACCATTTAGGGGGATAAAGATGATGCTATCTACCCTACCCTTTTGACACTTTGATCCATAAAAAAACATTGTTACTTGATAGATGAAGTCTGCTTGAAAACGGGTCGAGATGGACTCATCAGGAAACTTAAGGGGAGGAGTTTGGTTATTTGCTAAGGGTGTTTTGTCCATTTGGTTAGTAATGACATACCATTTAATTTAATTTTATTAGAGTAACTCAAGGACAATCTCAGCTAAAATCATGATCCACTTAGCCATATACTAGTTTTTATATGGCTTAGAGTGCATGTACTTCAAAGGGTTGGTGTTAATGATGACAAAGGTTTTGTGGTTGAGAAGGTAATGGAAACATTTGGTGGCTACAAAGATCAATGTGAGGCAAAGTTTCTTGGTATGGGTGTACTAATTCTTTTACTCTATAATAATTTAGCTTATGTAGTAAATGGCTTTCTCTTTATGATTATTATCATGATGTCTAAACATTATCCCTAAAGAGTGGTTAGTGGTAGAGATATAAAGGTATAAAGGTTATTCCTCTTTCAGAGGAATGATAATAGGTAGGGAAAGAAGGTAGTCCTTAAGTGAGTCAAAGGCTTGTTGATAATCCTTATTATAATTAACATATATATCTTTCTTGAGAAGGTGGTGAAAAGGGTAGCATTAGTTATATAATTGAGAGATAAAGTAGCAAATGGACCAAATATTCCCTTGAAGGCTAAAAATTTGTTTAAGATTGATAGGAGGAGGCATGTCAAGAATTTCTTTGACTTTAGTAGGATAATCCCTGATCGTATGAAGAGAAATAATGAAGCCTAGGAATTTTCCTGACAAGACCCAAAATATATATTTCTTGGGGTTAAGGTGGACATGTTAATGGATGAGTCATGCAAAGATAATATTAAGAATAGTTAAATATTATTTTTGATATTTAGACTTCTCAAGAAGGTCATCAACATAGTCCTCTATGATTTTTTGAATAATGTCATGGAAGATGTAGGTCATAATATGTTGGTAGGTTACCCCAGAATTCTTCATACCAAAAGGCATGACTCTATAGTATAAATTCCCCCAAGGGATGATAAAGGAGGTTTTATGTTGATCTTCAAGGGAAATCAAGATCTGATTGTAGATCAAAAACCCATCTATAAGAAATAGCATCTCATGGTTGGTTGTATGATCAACAAACTAGTCAATGCTTGGAAAAGGGAAGTCATCCTTTGGCTAAGGAAGGTTAAGGTCACATAAATCCATAAAAATTTAAAGTCCCCATGTAGCTTTGGTGATAGGGATAAAATTTGAGACCCATTATGGTTAGTCAATGGGTTGGATGAAATTAATAAAATGGAGATGTTAAATCTCTTATTTGACAAGAAGGGCTATGCAAGGGTACATTCAATGAATATTATACTGAATATGCTTATCATATTGATTGGTGACTATGTTATAGGTGGTGATAACATAGTAAATTCTAGGTATGTTTCTATAGGACCAAGAAAATTCTATGCTTTGATCTTGGAGGAAGGTAGAAAAGTCTTGATTCTTTGAGGAATCTAATGATTGTCCAATTTGGACAATGTGTGGGCTATCTTGAGTACCTTAGTTAACATCCATAGTGGATTCATTTAACATAGTTGAAGTCTCAAGAGGAAGATATTTGTGGATAGAGTAATCTTTTGCACTGACATAAGTGAGAATAAAATCATCATCTTGACATTGAATGATAATAATGGTAGGAGAGTTGTCTTTTACAATCTTAGGATGAGTTAGAGGAATTATCACATTGCCCCATACTTTTGATAGGTCAAATGTCCAAGGATAATCATGTTGATGAAAAATTTTTTAAGTGGGATGACATCTAAATCCTCACATTTTAATGAAAAACGGGCTAGTGAGGATGGGATGTCTTCCTCAATAATGGTGATGGGAGGTGGGTTGGTTTGCCTTTTAGGTGGAGTGAAACCAAGGCCATCATTTTCATGAGGTTTTCTAGTCTTGATTAGAAGCAACTCTTGTGGGCCATGTTCATATCAACCTAGGCCAAATCCCTTCTAAGCAAACCTATATAGGTATGTCTTGGAAAATTTTGGTTTATCCAAATAGGAGAAATCAGAGGTGAATGGATGAGAAAAAAAGGAGGTGGTAAAAATGTCTAGTAGTTTATCAAATCCCCCATAAATTAAATGGGTTTAATAAGTGGAAGGCCCAATAGGAATGATGGCTCTAATATTGGAATTATAACTAGGTTGGTGGTCAAGTTTCCCATACTCTTGGGGAGTAGGGAAAGTGTTGAGGATCAAAAGGTGATACTCCCCAAGCAAGAGACATTGGAATGTCGATTCTAAGGGGTATATTGTGAGGATTTAGTCTAAAGGAACTAATGAAATGGTAGACACCTTGTTGGTAGAAGAATATGGGGATTCATATTTTATTATTGAGGGCTTGTTGGATAAAGGAAATATAATGTCATTGGGTTGATACATTATATTACATGATGAGAAAGGACTCGAGTCGACATGTATGGTAACAACTTGACCTTCATTCTCAAATTTGACACATCAATATAAGGTAGATAACACACATCCCATAGAGTAAATCCAAGGTCATCGTAGTAAAACATTTTACTATAACTCTCCCTATACTATGTAAAAGAGTTTAGGAAGTGTGTGAGGTCCTAGATGAATGTGGAAGATAATAATTTCTAGAGTTATGGTTATGGTGTCATTAAATGATCGTACTAGTTCTGAGGTTTTTAACATGATATTATTTGATAATTAAAGCTCATTATAGGCATGGGAGGAGATAATGTTGATTGGATAGAGGGTATTTATAAATCCTTGAAGGTGACAAGGTTGGAAAGTTGAAGGGCTATGATAAAGGTTGCTAGAGGTTATATGTGTTTTGATAAACCTATATGGATTATAAGGTTTCTATGATTTCTTGGTAGTAATGGAGTGAGATAGTGATTAGATCATATAGAGTCATCTTCACTGGTGTTTGGTGAAGCTATTTTAGAACCACTCTTTGCATTGATTCAAAAAGTTTGGATTGAGAGGTACCTAAGATGGATACCTTGGGTTTGGTTGATGATGAAAATATCTGGATTTAGTTTGATTGAGTGGTGGAAGAAGGGTATATTCATCATATGGACACCTTTACCTTCACCTTATCCTTTTTTTGATCCTATGATTGTATGACCACATGGATAATATGGATTAAGGGAAGAATTGGCGTATCATATTGCTTTGGTTCTTCCTCACTCTGAGGTGAGAGTGGGGGAATAGCTAGGTGTTGGGTGTCTATTTCTATTTCTTGTATCAATGGTGAGATCATAGGAGGTTCATCTGATAATAAGTCATCCTCATGATACAGTTGATGGATTAAGACTTGGAGATCCTTACAATTCTTTGTGTCATGCCTATGTTATATGATATGAGTACACTAGGTGGTCATTAAACTAGGATGGTTTTGGACTAAGCAGGTCAAACGATTGAGGAAAATGCCTAAATGTTACAACTAAGGAGGATATGGTAGAAATGGGGATGGATGGGTGAATTGGTTCATTATATATTTGGTCATATGATAAAATATTATGAGCTCCAAAAATGGATGAATCCAAAGTAGTCATTTTATCTATTAGCATTTTTACCAGGTCAATTTGTGGTTATGTACCTAAAAATTTGTAAGGTGTATTATGTTGAGATAGAACATATTTATAGCTAGTGAGAAGTTAAGACATAATTATATATGGGTATGGATGGTTGAGAAGATGCCACATACGGATATGTAGACACAGGTGGTTGGGTAGATGCTCTATAAGGGTAAGTGGATGTAGGTGGTTAGGTAGTAGGTAGAGGTATATACCCTTGCAAGTTAGGTATGTATCTTAGGTTTAGTATAATAGGCACTTGTTGAGGGATAAATATAGGTTAGGTTGGAGGTATGGTTGGGTTTGTAGGTATAGGATAGTTAGTGACTTTGGCATTGATGGGTGCTAAGGTAGAAGGTATAGAAACCACCAAGTTTTGGAGTGGAATAGTGGTTAGTGGGTTGGTGATAGCTAAAGGAAGCGTGACAATGCTAGTAGTGGGTACTCTAATGGTGAGTGGAGTATAGGTGGTTAATGTTTCAATTTCTCCTAAGGTAGAAGAGTTGTTATTAAAGGTTGAAGGTATTAGGGTCTTGGTAGGTTAGATAGGTTGGTTTTGCATAGTGGTGTCAAATGAATTGTTGGTAGAGGAAGATGCTTGGGTGGTTAATGTTTGGGTAGTAATGTTGGTAATAAAGGTGTCACACATAACCTGGGATGGCATGTCATAAGGTGGATCGATAAGTGCAACCAAAATAGGGGTATGGTAAGATATGGTGTGGAGATGATGTTGAAAGGCCATATGATTGTTATCTAAGAAGGTGGTGAAGTCTATATCTCCTTGGGTAAATATCCAAGCAAAGCTAGGAATTCTTGAAGAAAAAAGAGAACTCTCTATATTTGAGATGAAAACCATGGATGAGGAGGTAAAAAACTTGGATGGTTTGGTGGTGGATCCTATTCTACTAGGTTCTTTCATTGTTATCGAGTTAAAACCATGCAAATAAGGAAAAAAGGGAAACAAAAAGAAATCTCACAACTCAAACAAAGAGAAGATAAGAATGTTCAAGGAAATAAAACACAAACTAAAATCATGTTAAGTCTTAAAGTTCTTTTTAGTCTCTCTTGTGGATTATGACTTAATATTTAATAATTTTGTGACTCAATTTTGGTTTTTAGAATGGGTACTAGATACAAAGTATATGGTTGGTTTCAAGTGGTTTAGTATCTCAAAGGGATCTATGTTGGAAATCGGTATGTGGATCGATATTGAGGCCTACCCCCTCACTTTACACACCACAAGAATAAGGGTGTCAAGTGCTTAGCCAATATATACCAATTACTAGAGATTATACTCAACTAGAGAGCTGAGTTTTCATTTCTCTTCTTGATTATGGCATCCAAGTAAGATACCCAAGTGGTGAAGGTGACTGCTAGGTGATGAAATACTAGTCAGGATTTATGTCAATTATTTTGGTGTTTGATTAGGTGTAAGTGGTTTGGTCTTTTGTGTGTGACAAGAGTGAAAATATGGTTAATTTAATTGATTTACTTAAACTATGTGAGCTAGATAAGAAATAAATCAATGTATGTAATTAATTTCAAGCCAAAAATGAATTTTTGATTTCTTTGTATGAGCATAAAACAAGAAGAAGATCACTAGATGTAAACTAATGAACCCAAGTTAAGACTCAAGGGTCCCACTAGGCATGCCACAATGTTTTAGTAAAATTTTGCTTATATATTTAGAAGAAAGAGTGAAGAAAATCAAGGAGGGTATGGTATGAAACCCTGATATGTTGTGCATGCATTGATCCAGATGATTGTGGAAACTCCTCTTTGTCTAGGGAGGAATGACCTAAAAATAAGAAAGCACTAAAATAAATGTTTTATTAGTTGGGTAGTTGGGTGGATTGCCTAGCATGCACTAGATACCAGAATCATAAGTTTCTTTTGGGGATATCAATCCATGTTTTTAAATAATTAAGTTCTGAAAGTGAAAGATAAATTAATTACATAAATAATAGAAGATAATAAAATGAAATATAATTAGTGCTTGATAAGAAGATAGATAAATTTTACTAATTATAAAAATAAATAGATCGATATAATTGTTAAATAAATCAGACATGGTTCAAAAAATAGGGTGATGTTTTTTTATTAGGAAAAAATTTAGAAAGTGAGATTTGGTTGGGGTTAGATAAGTGAAAAAATATTGCTATTGGAATTGTCACACAATGATCATTGGCGATTGGGTGACTGTCGGTGGATGGGTAACTATCAGTGGTTAGGGTGACTGTTGGTAGTTACTATAGGTTTTGGATTGGTTCAAGAAGTTGGTTGATGAGGTTCCAAAATGGATTTTAGAAGGTAGATTTGGGTTGGATGTTGGTTTTATAATATAAATAAATTAACTAAATATTAAAAAAATATATTTAGTTTTCTTGCTGTTGATCTAAAGAATGTTGATGTGTGTGGATAAAAACTCATTGATGGAGTCTAGAATAATTTTGATAGAGTAATAGTGTCTTGGCTATGATTGATTAGAAACAACACTTTAGATCTCTATAACACTCACTTGAAACTTTCCTAGATTCATCAAAAGAATACATTCAAAATAAATTTTGATACAAGAAGGTCTAATAATTATTGATGATCCTTTTCACCTCCTCTACTTCTCTTTATATAGGAGGGGAGAGGTAGAACAATAGGTTCAACAAGAGGTTTTAACACCATGTCTAAATTTAGTCTTAACAGGCATAATTATATGAGCGGCTAAGAATAAAAAATCAAGGTGAAGTTGAGGTGGGAAATTAAGTGTTCAGGTGATTAAAACCTAATCATCAATGATCGAGCCTAACCATCAATAGTTAGGGGTCAATTATCGACGGTTGATAGGGTAAAGTTAAGTTGGTAAAATTTAGTCAATTTGACTTAGGTTTGTAATAAAAATGTTGTGAAGTGGTCCTTAGGGGGTCCCAAGGTGGTCTAAGGGTCAGCTCAACATTTAGAACCCTAGTGTGTGGTTGTCAAGTGTCTATAGTTAACAACATGATATTGTTACTTTTTTAGATTGTGATGATATTTTAATAATTTTAAATGAAATGCTAAAGCATAGTGAACTTAATATTGCTACTAGAAATAATTTTAAGTTGATCAATAACTTATGTTTCATCTAGATTTATCCATTTCATGTAAATTATAGAGATTAAAGGAATTATACACAACTATATATATAGTTGTCCAAATCTCTTTGAGTGACTTTATTTCATCATCTTTTGACCACATCAATACTTAACATATATGTCTTATGGATGAAACTACCTGTTGAATTCTCTATAACCTTGGATGTTTAAAGTTTTATTTATATTGAAATGACCTTTCAAGTATTTATTACTAGGTGTTTTTATTGGACCAAGTCATTAGACCTTTATACACAATTCAGTTATTAATATCTCTTTGAAACAAGTTTAACCTAATGGTCATAATCATTTATTAATCTACTCTCATCAATATATGAAATTACTTATTTGATTTAGTACTCATGATATTCCCATTATATCATGGTGATCATTAAATACTCTTAGATCTAGAATGTACCTATAGGCATATTAATCTACTAGTTTAGTGATTAACAATGTGACCTACCTAACTATATACTTCCCTCCTTGCATTGGGTTTTCATACTTGATAAAGGGTGATCCCTTTTAATTATTATGGTATAATTTTAATATGTATTTGCATGGATTATATATTGAAATGAGAAATCTTATATTTCTAGAAAATGTTGTAGATCCCACTCAATAAAGTATATAGATTTACCGGTATTGTCTTTCACTAGTAAACCATGGATCTATTGGTTAGTTGTACATTGGTGTCTATGTTTAAGATATCTAAACTTAACCATTTGAAATAATTTTTATGCACACTTCTTACTACAATAATTAAGTGTATAAATTATTTTTATTTGGATAAATAGCTACATATTATGTGTTGGAAGGTATCACATACAACCACATGATGAATGGTAATGTGGAATTGAATTTTAGAAAGTAATATTGTAGTTAAATGCATTTTACATTAGCCTAGAAATTCAACCTAAAGTTAATTATTTATAAACTCATTTTATGAACACTTATTGCATAAGCATTAAAGTGTTATAGGCTTTAACTACGCTAATATAGCCTTTCATATGTTGGATATATATATATATATATATATATATATATATATATATATATATATATATATATATATATATATATATATATATATAATAACCATGTTGTGTATGGCATTGGTTAAATTGTTAACTTAAATTATTGGGAGAATGTAATTGATCATGTTTTACTTTTGGCTAATGATTAAGGCCTATAGAGATGTTATGGCAGCCACTATTCTCCTTATTATAAGGGCATGGATCTAAATGCACTTCAATTTTGATAACATAAGTATGAAGGCTTGTATACATGTTTCCTCTCATCTTATTTTCAAATAAAACACTTGAAACTAAGTGATGTAACTAGGATCTTGGTTGGTAATGGTAGAGCCATTCACATAAATCAATTGATATCAATTCCATCTTTTATGGGATTATTATTATCTAAGATAAACATACCTAACTTATTTTGAAAAAAATGTTTGATGCTATGACTAATAAACCTAAGATTCAATTTATGTAATCTCGATGAGTGGCTATATAGATTTTACAGACCATTATTAATTACATTGGTAGTTAGTTGGGAATCTCATGTTGATTGGTCAGGTTTCCTTGTGTGTCAATTTCAATGGCTATGAATTAAGTCCACTTTGGGACATATCTCTTAATGAATGATGTTATTAATCAAAGATTGTTATATATTATCTCAAATAAACCTTTTATGTTATCCTCTTACCCTACTCAGGTTTAAACCTAATTTATATGCTAGTGTTGTTTACTCTAAGTAATCTTTGCTATTACATAAACATCAGTTGTGGGTATGATAGGGAGTAGTTGTTATCTTTGACTCTTCAACAGGATTCTATTAGATGTCTAAGATATGGAATAAGATTAATTGACCACTAAATGATATTATTGGTGGGATTTGTTAGCACTTGTATAGATTTAGGACTCTATCAATGTGTTTACACACATTGATACATCCCAAAATATATACTCTTGAGTGAGGACACACTCCCACATATAACTCTTTACTAGTGACTTAATTTTGGATACATGACTATTGACAAATGATAGAGAACTAGTTGGAATAACCCTTGTGTGAAAATCCACTTTGATGTTTCCTCATCTCATTTGATTTTGTTTGGGATTGACATGCATTGTTACTTTATACTCTGAAGCGAATTGGTTCCTATAATTTTTTTGGGTTGTTTCATCTAGTATCAGAGCAATGTTTTTGCTCTAGGGAACTTTGGGTCTTGAAAAATTACTACATTGAGACTAATTAATTTTTTCAATCAAGAAAAGTTGTGAAGTGATCCATAAAGGCACTTAACATTTTTGGGCTGAATAATAAGGTTTTGTTTTATAAATTCTAGTATGTTATATGTTCCATACATTTCTTAGAATAAATAATTTCAATAAATTTGAATTTATAAAATGATAGTTCATATCAATCTATAGCTATGGTTGGGTTAAACCTTCCCAAATTTGGTTATATGAAGGCAACCCTAACCTACTGACCATTAACTGTAAGCAAGTTGATGGGAGATAGGTGATAAAGGTTTCATTCTTAGAAATAAGGGAATAATGTCTGGTATCTATTGTTGGCTTGTATGGGTGAGCCTTCCCTAGATGATAGGAACATTATGACTCGGGGAAGACCAAGGGTTCAACCAAAACTTGGAGGGATTAATAGAGTGCAAGAAGTTGATTTACTTGAGTAAGTCAGTAGAGTTTGAGCTCTTCGCTTGCAAAGGGAGTGCCTTGATCCATTAAGAACTTATGAAACTTGAATGCTTTTGATAATCATTTTTAGATATATGGATAAAAATTATTTAAAATTCTTGCTTAGGGAGATAAATATTCTGATATTATTGATTAAAAGATCTCAAATGTTGAATCTAATATGACACTTTAAGCTAAATGATTTCAGTGGAGTAAAATTGTCTCCACTAGTCAGTAAGGATACCCCTTACCCTCTTTTTCTAAAATATAATGACATTTTTTATGAATAAATTCCTTTCTTGGATAGATGTGGTAAGCCACTATAAATTATGGTTTGGCTTAGGTGTCACTATACATGACTAGTGACAACATTATAATAAATTTTAATAATGTGACAAGTGATTAAAAAGCATTATTTTGTTCAAAGTAATGGACTTGCAAGCAAGAATTAAGAAGGTTTTGCTATCTAATATGCTATCATGCAAACATTATATATCTTGAATGTGGATAAACATTATGAGGTGATGGAAGTATATGCATTTTAGTCAAATTTAGGCTTGAATATGTTATGAGTATTTGGCCTCATTTGAGTTGAATCGGAGAAGCATGTGATTTTTTAACTCCAAAAAGTTGAAGTTAAAAAGTGTGTGGAATGTTTATTTTGATCATGGATATGTTTGATTCCATGAGGATGCTATGAAAACCATGGATATATTTCACATCCATGAGGATGTTTAATTTGATCCTGGCTAAGTTATGCATCCATAGGGATGCTTATTTGGAACTTGGCTATGTTTTGACACCCATAAGGATGCATATTGTGATATTGGATATGTTTTACATCCATGAGGATGTTTATTATGAATTTATATTGAACTTGTTGATTGTGGGAAATTAAAATTCCCATGGTAGTGATATATCATTCATCTTGTGCCTTAGAAAAGTTCACCCTTTTCCAAAAGAGATGTTGCATCAAAACAAACATCATCATTCAACCTTTGAATTTATTGATTAAGTCAATTTTTAGAATATTAATATAATCTTATTATTAGAATCTTGAGACAATGACTTGGTGTCCATTGATAGCTTACATAAACAAGCCATCTGATGATGTTGAGATATAATATCTTAGGAAGTCCAAGGGTGTAGCTCAATCTTGGAGGGCCTGATGGGATGAGTGTGATTTACTTGCTTGAGAAAGTTAGGAATTTTTGTGGATCTCTTATTATTATAAAGTAACATGAGCCATTTATCCATGATACACAAAAATTATTAGTAAAATTCAAAAAACTCATAGAGATAAACTTTATAGGCCTTGTTGGAACACAAACTTCTTTGAGGGAAGGTGATCATAATACAATATCCTTATGATTGATCATGTTGTAATATATGATGGGTATATGATGTCAATTTGGATGGCATCTATACATCAGGTGGACTGATGGGAATCATGAACTCTTGTGCTTCACCAAAAATCATGCTTAACTATTCTAATGTGAAAAACACCTTGGCATAACTACCTATATATGAGTGTGTGTCTATCTTACGCAATTATTTCATACATGTACATTGTTTTATATTATATAAACCCTTTTAGGGTGTGTAGGTTATTAACCATGTGAAACATGTAAACATTTTATCTTATGAATATAGCTATCTAAGTGTTCAAGTATATATGTCATGATATTTTATATTTAAACAATGAAATTATAATGAAAAATTTTGAACACTAATCACTTATGTAATGTAACTCCTATTCTAGAATCAAATCCTATGATTGAAACTACCAAGGTATAGTTTCGTGATGTATCCTATAATCCCACATCACTATTCTAGTTATGAGCATTAATGAAAGTATGAGGTTGAGAGTAGAGAAATCCTATATCTATAATGATTTAGATTGGGTATGAGCTAGGGATTGGAGTCTCTCATATACTAAAAACTCACTTCTCCCATTTGCACGAGGTAGCCACCTAACTCATTTAGAGTGAACATCATGAGCACCACATATTGGCCATGAGATTTTCATGCATAATGGTCACCTTATGGTTATGTTTTATTTTATCTAACTATTGGAGGTTTTTGTTAAAAAAACCTTATGTAATTTCCTTTATGTATCTTTATAAAACACTAGTTGGTCTTGCAATTTAGAATATTATACAAAATTAGCAAGGTGGTACTTGCTAGATCACAAGTATGTGATTGGCTAGTTGGTATAACCATGTTGTGAAAAAGTATTGTTTTGTGTATACTTGGAATGAATATTCTAATATGTTGAAAGCATGACTATAATTTATGTTGGTTTGATGATCAAAAGGAATAATGTAAGTCATAATCAAGTAGATGTAGAATCTTAGGTACCTTTAAATGCCACCATGAAGTAAGTTCAGTAAGATGGTGGGATTGTGATCTCTGTAACCATTATGTGAGCTCACAAAGTTGTGGAGAGCATGATGTAATCCTTTTGGTTTCATGTGAATGCTTGGAATGGCTTCTCTAATGTTTAATTTGGCTGGTGTGGGATGTTACACTAACACATGAATGTGTATTATTGAAATAGAATTAACTATACAGTATGAGTTACTATCTTCTACTAGCATTTTGTGATGAATGTTGATAAATTTACATGTAAGGCATAACATGTGTTGAGAAAAACTCTATTTATATTTTGAAATATGATGGAATTTGATGGGATTATACTATTGTAACAACTGTCATAAAGAGTTATATATTTATGTGATAATGTTTTACTCATAATAAGAGGAACAACTAGCTAAAATCTGGTTCACTATCAAAATGTTAGATCCTAAATACATGTTTAATATGAAAATACTTGAATGTACTTATTTTGTATGAGTTAAAAGAAATAAAATTTTATTGGAATGATATTGAAAATTATTTTTTTGGAAATTAATGAGGTGAGAAATTTTTTCCCATGGTTGGAAATGTCTGCTTTTTCTAAAAATGGATTAATATTCATGACTAGATAGGTGGCTAAATTTTGATAGTCTCAACAGAGTTGTGTTAAAAATAATGACATAACCAATGGTTTATGCTAAATTAAGAGTAGATTTGGGGTGGCAGACCTATTACCAAGGCTGTAAATAACTATTTGGATATTAACGAATGACCCTATAAATCATAAACATTGAATTATGCCACGAGTTGGGATATGTGTGGATATCTAATGTTATAATTGATTATGTAGCTTCCCATTATTCTTCTTGGTGTCATAAAATGACGCATGAGCTGATAAAATAATTCTTATGTCTTGGTTTAAATAAAGACATGAATGTCCTTATGATCGTGTTGGGAACATCAAGTAATTGAGGCTAAATGTCTCCTACCTAGAGGTGTGTTACACCCTCACAATTTTAAGAAAGTAGGATTCATGGTATTTACAATAAATTTTATTATTGAACTATGAAAGTATACAATGAACATATCAATACTTGGTAGATTATGGTAAAATACCAAAGGTACTCACCCTTGTTAAAAACTTAATCACTGATGGTTATGGAATGAAATATTTTGTTAAAATAATGATAGAGTCTCTTTGGATAGCCTAATCCCTGGCTATCAATTTTATTCTTTAGGGTGGATCCCCTTTAAGAGGTAGAGGATGTTACAACCCCACCTCAAGGGGAATTGAATTATTGTTGGCATGATGACCTTACAATATCATCTTAGCTGATTGGATTTTTGACTACTCAGTATAGTTGATTAATTTGGATACTATGACATTAGCTAAGATTGATCCATTATTTTGGTAGATGTATATGCCTACTTCAGCTATGATATATTATTCTATTCTGTTCATAGTTGATTATATTACTATTTTATGTATATTCCTTGTGCAAGTGTTATTGATATTCTACTCGGTGTTTGTAGGAATAGGTTGAGTGAGCTAGGATCATTGGTAGACTTCAGCTACTGGGAAAATAAGGAAAGTTTGTGAGAAGTCATAGTGTACTGATAGGTAAAATAACATGTGATAATTACATCTATGGTTTGCATCAAGTCTTTTTACTTTGGTTGCTTCATATTTTATTGTCTTCTTGTCTTTGTGAAGGTGATTGTTGTTTCATTATTTCACACTTATGATTTGATTAGATTTATTGAGTCATCAGGTCATTATTATTGATCTATGTCTTGTGTCACATGTTTGAACTCCATTTTGTATGTTTGGGCTCTCTTTGATGTTTTTAGTTTGAACTCTTACTCTCTTCTAATTATATTTAAATTATTTGAATATTGACCCTGAATTGTGGCATTACAACATTACATGGGTCCCTTTGGTATGGTTAAATCAAGACTTAGTTATTTGACGACCTTAGTATTATCACATTGAATTATCTTGGCTTATGTTAAAATGAATTGGTTCATTGACTCCCATGGATTTATAATAAGTTTGTTTCTTTGAAAAAGGGAATTTTTGCATTGTTTTATCTTGAGTAATTGGTTGTTGACTTTCCTAGGCATATCATGAATATATCTTTCTATGGTGAAAGGTTGTTTTGGCATGTTGGTGTACGGCTCAACATAGCTTAACTTATTTTTGTCTTGGTATTCTTATTATTATTTTTTTTTAACTTATCACCTTGGTAGTCTTGGGTGGAAAGTTTGAGAGAATTTTGGGAGAAAAGCTTGTAGAAAATCATTACTGTGATAGTTGGAAAATATTATTTGCCTTGTCTTAGTATGACACACTAGTGCCACCATTAATTTTTCCATTATCATTTTTGGAAAAAACCCATTATGGATCTGTTGCCCAATAGCATGGTGTAGGAATTGGTATTTCTTCTGAGGAAAGTTTGATTATTTTAAAAAGGTCATAGCACTCTTCTTAGACATAACACAAGTTGGGGGAAGAGGTTAATGTGGGATGTGATAAGAATTTGTGAGACCTCCTAGGTGTGTAGGTAGATGGTGATGGGATGGGAGAAAATAATCCTAAACATCACAATATCCTAATAAGCCCATAATATTTTTTGCAAGTAAGCTTTTTCCCTAATTTTTCATGGATAATGATGGATCTACTAGTTTTCCATTGATTTGGGGTTTGATAAAAATAAATGAACCATATTGGTTTATGGTGAAGTCAGGAGACCTCATGATGAACCTATATGTTTATATACCCATATAAATTGAATAATCTATTATACTTGTTTTGATAAGCTAGAATTATATTTTTTCTTTGTTGTGTAAGCTAATTTATTATTGGATTACAATCTATATTTTGTAATTATTTCCATGGAAAAATAAAGGGTTGTAGGTTTATGCCCTATATGGGTTATTTGCAGAACCCTATTAATCAGGGTATCATTGAATACCCAAATTTTGTGAAATCATTTAAAAACCCTATTAGGCATTGAAATAGGTATTGTGGTCTTTATTTAACCACCATAGATTTTATGAATATTTATATAGTTACAATAATGCACCTTGCTATTAACTTTCTTTTCGTTGGGTTTTATCAATACTATATAATGTTCTTCCTTAACCATTTTAGATGCCTTGAAATTAGACCCAGTTTTGGTCATTATAAAATTTATTCCTATATAATATAGTAAGGCTAAAAATGCCATTGTATCCACCTAAAATATTGGTACTTTACCTTGGTTAAGTGGTCTCAATGTAGGTTTGATGTTGAATATATTTTATCTTTTTTTTTCCTTTTGGCCATGTTGTGGATACATGCTTTTATTAGGAATATCAAAATTATCTTTCAAAATCTATTAAATTATATGCTAGTGGTCCAGGGGTTTTGATTTGACTACACATCTTGATAGTGAAACTAACCTTTTAAATTTTTTTTTAAAACCATGAAATATGGTGTAAACCTCAATAGTTGTTTTTATTAAATTTTAATATATAAGGGTTTTGGAGTGTTGAACTAGTTATTGGCCGTGTTTTATTAAATAATGACTTGAATTGAAATTCTCCTTTGAATGAGCTTTGTTAAGATCTCGAGTCTTTACCAGTTATGTTAATTTGTGTAAGTTCCTTATGGTATGAAAACCTCTGGGCAACATAATCCATCTGATTCTTTCGAGTATTGAGGCTCCAAATTCATGAACTCAGATTTCCCCTTGAATCTACCTTCCTAAGCTCAAAGCTAGTATTAAAAAGATGATAAGAATTCTTATGCTCCCTTAGACTAATGTCTTTTCTTAGTTTTGTATGTAATTTGGGTGTTGTGCATTTTATTATTTCTTGGGGTCTTGGTTAGTGTTTTGGACATGATGTTTATTATCTATTTTTGGTGTTATTTTATTAAATATTTAAATGTTGAGTTGTGTACCATGGGTTATGCCACTTGTATGCTCTTAAATTCCTAATAAAACTTGAATGTCTAATTCCACCATCTAGCTAATGGTTGAGGTGGTCAGGGCCACCAACTATTGGGATCATCATGCTATTCTTTGGGGTTGTATCACTTTACATATTGAGTAATTATCTTCTATCGATTGGATGTTTGTGCTTATGGTTGATGGATCTAGCATGTTTAGTATGTTTTATATTTTCTAATGATCATCGTGGGTTTTAATGTAAATGATTCTTATGATTATTTTATGAGACTTGTATCATGGATTATGGTGTTATTGCATTATTATGTTGGAGGTATGCATGCATGGAGATGCATACAACATATAACATAGCATCACAATACATGAGTATCAAATGAAAATTAAATCTATTATATAATTCTAATCTTTCATATTTATTAATTGGTTGTAACATGGTACTCTTGTAATTTCATGCTGAAATGTGAAGTTTGTTAATTCTGCTATTAACTAATGAGAGATGAATCTGTATGAATAATAATTACTCTTGATAGATCCTTATAAATTCATATTTAGTAATGTTGTATCTTTACCATTTTGGCATACATAATTTAACTATATAATGTTATTCTTATGAAATTCTAACAAAACAATAATATACCTTCCACTTATTAACTTTTGCTTCCTCAATGATGGTAGCAAGAGTGAATATGTGATTGCTTGTTTAGTTATTCATTCTAAATCATGGTCTAGCCTTTTTATCGAAGTCATTTTTTCTCTTTCCACTTGGATATATAGGCATATAGAATTGTAAAAAAAATATTATCCAAAATATACCCAATGATAATGGCATGATAGTTCCTTGGTTGAAAATAATCCACATATTTGAAGATGGGATGTCCAAGATGGGGGAAGACCATGAGGAAAAATAAAACTAAAAATATTAGAGATATGGAGATAAATAAAATTTTGGATATGATGGAGTAATTTAACCTTTAAATTTTCAACATCTTGGGATTTATTAGACTTGATTTTAAAAATGGCCTTCAAGATAATCTTGTCAATAAAGAAATCATAATTAAGTGGTCTAGGATTCACTTAGATGTGGGTTTGAATTGAAGCATCATAGAGAGAGGTGGAATATGTATATCATGTATGGGGGTTGGTAATAATACAAACATATTTTTTGGGTAAAAATTATCTCTAGAATGATTTGGGATTGGATCAAATTTGGTGTAGGATAACTCTTCATTTTTTATACAAGTATTATCATTTTTTATTTCTAAGAATAGTTCTATATAATTTTTGGATGAACTTTGATTTAGAGGGTGTTTGGTTCATAATACACTTAGTTAACCTATGATAGTTTCTTCAATTGACATCATACCAAGTGTTTCAAGGGTAATAACCATGGCATTATAGGTTTTGTTAATATAAATGGAGTGAGGGAAGACATTAAGAGTAGTAATCATAATTCTTTGGTATGGCCTATTAGCTATATCAACTAGTTATAAATTGTCATAAATGATTATGAGGTTAGATTTAATAATATTAGTGTATCTCTCATCATATGTGTGGTCAAAGTGATTATTATTATGTTGGAGAGAGAGCCTAGGGGAACTAATACTAGGTTTTTTAATTGGTGTATGAAAAGAGATAAAAACATGATCTATGAGAGGTGGGGGAGATGCTAAAACCTGAATATAATTTATAATCAAAGAAAAATATTTATAGGACATAACATAATCTACTAAAATGGCTTCTACAATAAGAGTAAAATAAGTAAAGCCCATATATTTAAGGAAGTATGACATACAATTTAGAATAACAATGTCATTATATTCACTTAAACTGATTAGGTGCCACCCATAAAAATTCATGGTAGAGTATAGAGAATATTTTTGGAGTCCTGATTCATGAACATCAAATTCATAAATCATCAACAGTTCATTTTTAATATCATTACTAGCACATGATAGCTAATCAATCTTGGCATTGAAGTCATAAAATAGAAGCACCTCACAAATATCAAAATATTTGGTTGAAAGTATATAAATGGATATTCACCCTCAAGATCCATATCATATTTTGAGTATTCCATTGGAAAATAACATGGGGAATAATCAATTTTTTGAAGAAATATATAGATGAAAGCTAATCCATTGGAGCCTTTTGTTCCATGTCAAAGCTATAGCTTATGTACAACAATACATGAGTACCCTATATATGAGGGGAGTGGTTTATCTTAAGTTTCATATATTTCCATGAGAAATATGATATCTAAGTTAATAATCACATCTTAAAAATAACCTAGGGTAAAAAAGAAAGAACCACCACAATTTCAAACTATAATTATAATTTAGATTATGGAATGGGGCTCCAAAATTGTGTCATGTAGAGATGGGACAAGGTTTAGTCCACCAAAGAATGGAAAAATTATTGATTTAAGCTCCACCATTATGAATCACAGCCCAATTTATTTGTTTTCTAGATTCTAACACCTTTTTTGTACTTTGTTTGACATTTCTTTTTGTAACTTAATTAAATATTTATAAATATAAAATATTTCAGCATGACCAAATATCTTTTTCTTTGATCTCAAGGGATCCAATCTATCTTATGAAGCATGAAAGAAAATAAACAAGTAATTTTCTTCATTAAAATGATATCTGTTAGGTGAAATATTAGGTAGTCTTAAATCATGGCTTATGAAATTGGATGTTGCTCAGATTAAAAATTCTTTTTGGGTTAATCCTTGGACTCGTAAGTTAAGGGATTTAGCTTGCATTTGTATATTTTCTTCAAAATTTTAGTCAATTACTACTTAAACAAGTGGAGGTGGATTATTAATTTTTTCACTACTTGAATAAAAAAAATTGGATTCATTGATTTCACTTTAGTAGTGAAATCCTTTTATTCTTCTTTACTACTCACCAATTTGGCTCAAAGGTAGGATAGGAAGTTTGTGAGTTTTTGTATGTTTTAAGCTGTAATTTATTATGTGTTTCAATTTAAAATTAGATAGTGTTTAAAAGGAGGTCACATAAGGATTTTAATATTATTATAAGACATATTCATTTGTTAAGAAACTCTATGCAAAAATCTACAAATAACGACATATATTGATTACAAAATATAATATTGCTTTTTGGTGGGAAGGAATAACTCCACAATTTCTTGCCACTTATAGGGGGGATACTTATTTATTAGATAATTTAGATCTAATTGCTTCATGTTTTCCTTGGATGTATTATAATAACTTATGCCCCTTTATTTATATTAGTTTATTCTATCCCACTCTTCCACTCTATGCATATGGAATTATTCCTCTATGACATTACTATGCATTACTATTCATACTAATATTACACTCCACTATTCTACCCCCAATACAAAATATATTCCCATACATAGGTATATTAAATTCCATCCCCTTGACATGTTTCAACCTTAAAACATGGAAATAATTACATATCAAAAATATGTAGAAGACCAAATGGAAACCCTGCCATGTTTTCTTTTTTACTTCCCCTTATTTTTCATGTACTAAGATATAAGTATGTACATCAATAGGGTGAATATGAGAACCATAACCAAATGTTGAAGTGCAATCTGAAGCATGATTACTATCATACCAATGATATAATAAGGGGGCACAAAATAATTTGCCTAGGAGACCAACTAAGGAGACATGTCATCCCCCTTAGCATTTGTCTTGACATACATTTTTGTTGGAGTCTCTAACCCCACCAAAGGATGAACCAAATTGTCATAATAGTTTGAGGGTAGAATAAAAGGGGTTTCTACCATATGTATGGAATACTCGGTGAAAAGAAGACCAAATAAATCACCCTCGTCCAATGAAATAGTTCATGCCATCTCTACAAGTAGCTTACAAATCCATCAATTTAGTGATTTTTTATTCATATTTTTCAAATATAGGAAATGAATACTCATACAATTAACTATAGTTATTCTCTCAATCTAGCCATGGATTAATTTACTCATCATATTGTGTTATTATATGGGAGTGAAGATTTATATTGCTACTTAATTGATTTGGAGTATTTATCACTTGATGTAAAGTAGCATCCATTTTATAAAGTAATAAACTTATTCCTTTTCCTATGTATATTACATCATTATTTATTGTATAATAATAACCACTCTAAATACCTATATTGGTGTGGCCTAGGGACCTGTTCACCTTAAATGTAGAATCTATCTTTCTACATAATTTATGATAAATTTTTAATAACTAGACACATTGGATTATGAATTCTTATAAAATTTTGTATCTCACACAAAGATGGAGATGTGACTTACATTTGGAGTACGATTGCATATATATATATATATATATATATATATATATATATATATATAAAGGTAACAAGTTAATTGAAGTGATAATATATGGAAACTCTTTTCCATTATTAGTGTAATGAGGCCACTTCATTATTATTTCAATAAGTGAACATGCCTAAGACCTTTGTGACCCATGATATTTATAGTCCATTAGAATTGGGGTGACTATATTGTGATCTAATATATTATGTATATAAATATTTAAAGTTGAAAATAATAATTATTAAATAGGGTAAATAAATTTAATATGTCAAATAATCAATAACATTATATAATAATGTAACCCATAACTTTGAGCTAATGTAAATATTGTATCAAGTCCATTATGGGTTGGTATTATCTTTAAGTTTGTGAGATTTACAATATCCATAATTTTTCTTGTCTTTTAGGCACAAGATGATATGTAAGAATCCCTAAGAGTTTGTGTGAACATGTTAGAGGGCAACACCTAGGATTTTATGATTTTGTTTACTATAAATTTATTATAGTTTATAAGCGACCTAAGATGACTAGTATAGTTTCATCTCATTGCTCACACATCCTAAGATCATAAAATAATGTATGATGAGAAGAAATAATAACAAATTATTAACTCATCCATATAAATTTGAGAGAATTAATTATAGATGAAGGCACAATATAGTTATTCTATATTTTTTCACATTTCATGTTGGTATGTTTTTGAGCAATGGGATCAAACACTTTTCAAAGGTGTTATTAAGTTAGTTAAAATAAAATATTTAGTTTTTGAATAACACGTGAGGGTGATATGTTATAAATTAAAGGTGATTTGATATTTGTCTCAAAGATGGAAAAGCACAACACAAAGGAAATGAAATTTCACACCCACTCAAGGATAAGAAAGTATTGATAAAGGTCACTACACACAATGTTACAACCCCACATCAAGAGCCATTATGTTATTATTGGCATGATGGCCTTGTAGGATTATCTAAGCCAATTGGATTTTTGACTACTCAATATAGCTCATTATTCTAGACACTATGATATTGGTATGATTGATCCATTATTTTAGTAGATCTATATGCCTAATTTAATTACGACATATTATTTTATTTTATTCATATCATATTATATTACTATTTGATGTATATTCCTTATGTAGGTGATGCTGATGTTTTCTTTAGTGTTTGCAAGAATAGGTCAAGTGAGCTAGGCTCATTGGTGGACTTTAGCTACTGGAAAATAAGGAAATTTATGAGCAGTCAGGATGGTACCGATAGGTCAAACAATATGTGATAGTTATATCCATGGTTTGCATCAAGTCTTTTTATTTCACTTCATCTTTTATTGTCTTCTTATCTTTGTGTGTGTGATTATTGTGTCATTATTTAATGCTTGTGATTTTCTTTGATTTATTGAGTCATCAGGTCATTATTATTGATCTTTATTTTGTGTTGCATATTCAAACTCCATTTTGTATGTGTGGGGTCTGTTTGATGTTGTTTGTTTAAACTCTTACTTTATTCTAGTTATATTTAAATCATTTGAATATTGAGCCTGATCCATGTAGTTACAACATTATATGGGTCCTTTTTGGTGTATTTAGACTAAGACTCAATTATTTTACCCTCATAATATTATTACATTGAATTATCTTGGCTTATGTTATAATGAATTGGTTCATTGACTCCCATGGATTTATAATCAGTTTGTTTCATTGAAAAAGGGAATTTTGGTATTATTTTATTTTCAGGATTTCATCATTAAATTTCCTAGGTGTATCATGAATATATCTTTTTGTGGTGAAAGGTTGGTTATGGCATGTTGGCATACCATTCAACTTAGCTTAACTTATTTTTATATTGGTATTACTTTTATTATTATTTTTTTACTTGGCACCTTGCTAGTTTTGGGTGGAAAGTTGGGGAGAATTTTGGGAGCAAATCTTAAGAAAAATAATTATTGTAGTAGTTGGAAAATCTTATTTTCCTTGTCCTAGTCTGGTGCCCCACTACCACCATTAAATTTTGATTTTTTGAAAAACCCTAGCATGGAGCCCCTGCTCAACATCATGTCATAGGAGTTAGGATTTATTTTTAGGAAAGTTTGATTGTTTTAAAAGCTTTATGGAACTTTTCCTAGATATAATGGGAGTTGGGGGAAGAAGCCAATATGGGTTGTGAAAGGAAGCCCTGAGTCCTCCTAGGTGTGTAGGGAGATAACAATGGCATGGGAGAAAATAATCAAAAACATCATGACCTCCTGATAATCCTAAAATAATTTATGAAAGTAAGTTTTGTCCCTAATTTTTCATGAATAATGATGGAACTACCATTTTTATGTTGATTGGGGTTTTGATAAAAATAAATGAACCATATGGGTTCATGGTGAAGTCATAAGACTTCACAATGAGCACATATGTTTATATACCCATATAAATTAAATAATTGATTATACCTATTTTGATAAGCTATCATTATATTTGTTTTTTATTGTGTAAGTCACTTTATTGATGGATTACAATCTAAATTTTGAAATGAACATGGAAAAATAAAGAGATGTAGGGTTATGCCCTATATAGGTTATTTGCATAACCCTATTGAATAAGGTATTTATAAATACCCAAATTTTGTGCAATCATTTTAAGATGCTATTAGGAATTATAAGTGATATTATGGTATTTATTTAACCACCATAGATTTTAAGAATATTTATATGGCTGAAGTATGGCACCTTGCTTCTAACTTTATTCTTGGTTAAGTATTAGAAATACTAGATAATGTTCTTCTTTAACCATATTGGATTCCCTAAAATTAGAGTAGTTTTGGTCAATTATATTGAACTATGGTTTTTATGCCTATATGTTATAATCTACCTACAGAGGCCATTATATCCTAAAACAAATCAATACTTTACCATAGTTAAGAGGTCTTGGTTTAGGTTTGATTTTGAATTGATTTTATCTTATTTTCTCCCTTTGGCCATACTATGGATACATGATTTTATTAGTAACATCAAAATAATCTTTCAAAATGTATTATCCTATATGTTGGTGGTTTGGGGGTTTTGATTTGACTACACATAGCCTCTTGATAGTGAAACTATCTTTTTAAACTTTTCTTTAAAACCAAAAAATATGGTGTAAACCTTGATAATTATTTTTATTAAATTTTAATATATAAGGGCCTTGGAGTGTTGAATTAGTTATTAGACATGTTTTATTAAGTAATGGATTGAATTAAAATTCTCCTTTAACTAATCTCTATTAATATCTTGAGTCATTGCCAGTTATGTTAATTTGTGTAAGTTTATGGTGGCATCAGAACCTCTATGAAACATAATCTATCTCATTCTTTCAAGCATTGAGGCTCTAAATTCATGAACTTTGATTCACCTTTGAATCTACCTTCCTGAGTTTGAATATAGTATTAAAAATCTTAGCAAAATTCTTATTATCCCTTGGGATAATGTCTTTTCCTAGTTTTGTGCATAATTTGGGTCATGTGCATGTTATTATTTCTTGGGGTCTTGGTTAGTGTGTTGGACCTAGTATTTAGTTTATATTTTTGTTGTTGTTTTATTAAATATTTTATGGCTAATATGTCTTCTATTGATTATTTCCCTTATATGCTCTTAATTTCCCAGTAAAACATAGATTCCTGATTCCAACATCTAGCTGATGGTTGGGATGGTCATGGCCAACGATGGTTGGGATCATCAAGCTATAACTTGGGATTTTATCACTTTATAGATTGAGAACTTATAATATATTTTTTAGATTTATGTACTTACATTTGATGGATCGAACATGTTTAGTATGTTGTATATTTGTTGATGATCATAGTGTGTTCATTAATGTAAATAATTCCTATGATTATGTTATGAGACCTATATCATGGATTACATTGACATGTCATTATTATGTTAGAGGTATGAATTCATGGTGATG
>JARHVA010000600.1:2485000-2595000 GCA_037957365.1 Torreya grandis | reverse complement strand
CATTATGACTCAAAGGTTGTTATATATTATCTTGAATAAACCTTTAATGTTGTCCTCTTACCCTGATCAAGTTCAATCCTAAGGTAAATTTTAGATTTGTTTAATCCAAGTACTCTTAGTTGTTACGTACATAATAGTTGTAGGTATGACAGGGAGCAGTTGTTATCTTTGACTCTCCAATAGGACTCTATTAGGTGTTATAGATATGGAATAAGATTAAATAACCACTAAATGGTCCTATTAATGGGAGTTACCAACAATTGTATAGATTTAGGAGTATGTTGGTGTGTTCACACACATCAATACACCCTAAACTATATATGTTTGATCGAGGATGCATTCCCATATATAACTCTTTAATATTTAATTAATCATAGATACATGACTACTTTTGACTGATAAAGTACTAGTTAGGAGTAGCCTTGTGTGAAAATACACTTTGATGTTGTCTCATCTCATCTAATTTTGTTTGGGTTTGGCAAACATTTTCACTTTGTTCTTTGAAGTGAAGTGATTCTCAAAAAAAATTTGGGGTTTTTTCACATAAGAATTAAAATTGATCACTTAAAAAAATAATAATAATGTGAAAAGAGATGGAGGATATCCTATCATGGGTAGAGTGTCTTATGGCTGAGGTAGAGGAATATGATTTATGGGTTTATGCTTTATATGTTTTGAAACATGATATTGATCATTTTAGTTCTCATATGTGCACACTAATGGGAGAAGGAAAACATATGGGAATACACATATTATTAAAGTGGATGAGAAGATTTTTATGTTAGTTAAAGGCACAAATGAAACAAATGTAGAGAATCTCTCATGATGAAGAAAAAATTGAAACAAGTAAAATAAGAGAGTGTTTAGGTGCATTGGGAGATTTTTTTCAAAACCATTTGTAATTATAAAACTATATGTTATAAAGTTATTTTTTATAATAATATAGTAGCTAATATTTTTTAAAATTAAATTCTAGTGAATATTGGCTCAAAGAGGATTGCACATACAAATCAATATAAGGTATCTTGGTTACTAAAGGGACATCATAATTTTAGTGAACAAATAATCTCTATCAAGTTTATATATTTTTTCATATAAGGATGGATTCATGTGTGATATAATTTCCATTGACATATTCCATGTGTTACTTTGAAAAATTTAGTTGTTTGATATACAATTTTAGCATGATGGCAATATGAATACCTACATATTGATCAAAGATGTAAGAAGGTACTCTTGCAATATGTGGATGGATAAAATTTAATAATTGGATATCAATCAAATGATTTTTATGGTTTAAATAAATTAAATCCTAAACAAAAAGGAGAGAGAATATTATGTTTTCTTCCTTGGTCCATGATAATTATGAGTGCAGGAGAAGAAGAAACACATCTCCATGAAGTGACATAGTTTTTGATCTAGTTTGAAAAGATAATTTCTAATGATATAATATATTTGTTTCCTCTCATAAAACATATTAACCATTATAATTATTTTATTATATGATCTAATTATCCAAAAAATATGGCATATAGGTTGACATCTAATGAGAAAGAATAGATGTAAATGTTATTACAAGGGTTGTTATATATATGGTTGATCAAACAATGTAATAATTTATGAAATTATAATAGCTTTAGCACTTAGGAAACATGGAGAGTGGAGGATGTGTATTTATTTAATATCCATAACTAACATAAATATAAAGTACATATTCCCATTATTTTGATTGGATGACTTGATTAACTATTTAAGTCGAGAAAAATACTTCACAAAGATTAACTTGATGATGGATATTACCAAATCCAAATTAGGAAAGGTGACAAGTGGAATTCTACATTCAATATATAAGATGGATTATATGAGTTTTTGGTCATGCCATTTGATATGACTAATGCATCAAGAACTTTTTTTGGACTCAAGTGATGTTTTGAAATTATTTATTGATATTTTAAAAAATATTAGTTTGCTAAAATATTTATTTTTTAGAAATAAAAAATAGGAAAATTTGATGCATCTAAGACAAGTGTTGAAGTAATTATGAGAGCAAAAGTTGCTAATAAATTTCAAAAAATATGACTTCATGAAGGATGATTTGATGTATCTAGGTATTTCTATTTCCAAAGAAGTATTCAAGATGGATCTAAAGAAGATGAGATCTATCATTTACTGGTTTTCATCAAGAATCATGTTTGAAGCACATTGTTTTCACATATTGTAATTTTTCTACGATAATTTATTTTGAAACATTAGTGGAACATGTGAAACTATCACAAAATTAATGATAATAGATATAAGATATTTTTACTACATGGTAGAATATAAGTGCATATTACATAATTTGAATAAGAAAGTGATTGCATAACCAGTATATATGTTAACTAATTTCAAAATGATATTTCAAGTTGATTGTGATGAGTCAAGAGGGTAATCCCATTGCATCATTTAATTTAAAACTAACTAATTTTAAAAATAATTATTTTCTTTATGATCATGAATTATATATCATATATAAGTGGAGGAATTACTTGTTTCCTAATTATTTCATGTTATAAACATACAATCAAGAACTAAAATTCATAAATAGTGAAGGTAAGCTAAACTAAAGGCATGAATCTAGTTGATTTTTTTCAAATTTACTCATTTTTTTTGAAACATGGAAATGGGAAGCCTAATATATTTGATTGTGTGATGAGTAAAAAGTGTCTTTTTTTTAATGATATGCAAGTGGAATTCATATGATTTGATTTTATAAAGGAGTTTTATACAAAATATGAAAATTCTGAGGATGCATGAAAAGAATGCATATATCCATTAAATGTGTACATGATATCATGGTTCTATTATATTTTTAGAGAAGGATTATGGTTCTATTATATTAACCAACATATATTCATCAACTTTCTATCTTATTGAACACTATTGTGTAGATTAAGACACCAACATTGATGTTTGTTTCCTTTATCCAACAATAGTGTCCATACATTAAAAATTATCAAATTTGAAAATATTTAGACATATATGGGTCAACTTATTTATATTATTTAATCATCCCAAGATATTTATTTCAAAATTTGTGATATAAATACAAATCAAATTCCCTTCATTATTAATATATCATGCACCTTTAAAGCTTACACTATACAATTCAATTATGAACTATATTTCCATATTATTCCCTAATTAAATATGAATCATATAGTTAGTCTTATTATAGGTCTAAATAATTAAAATAACAACCCATGAGTGGTTTTTTTAAATTTACAAGCTAAATCACTACATGCACTTACATTTAGCATATTACACAATTGTTCACACATAAGCCCACATAAGGGGAGAACTACATCAATATAAGCCCCTATTTATAGTATATGTCTATATAGGGAATTATCATTGATAATAATATCTTTGAAGTTATATTAAATTAATTTTATCCCACTAACCATTCCCATTTTTCAAGGTGACATGCATTAAAGTGGAAAACCTAGGTTTTTTATCAAAAGATTAATATCAAGAATATGTGCACACAATCTAAGTTGAAAATATATAAGGTGATAGTGAACCCTAACTGGTGTAATTAGAATTATTATAAAATGACCTATAATTTGTACAATAAAAAATCATTAGTTTCAAGGCATAAGTGTCAAAACTAGTTACCCTATTTTAAGGGCAGTGTCTAGGATAATAGAGATCTAATTTTTAGAATATGATGAATTACAATTGAGGATCATATTGACTTTTTATACACCTATATTTATTTGAGATATCTATGCTTCATTAAAAACTCTAAGTGTTATTCCTTCCTCATGATTAAGCATTATAATTAATGTTTGTAGTTATACTTTATATATTTAGAAAAATTCAATAATTTAGCACTATATCAGGATATATTATGAATCTAAACTATTTAATTGGCCTACTTTTAAAGTAGATTAATGTAATTTTATTATGATATCCTTATTATTTATTTTAATAAAAAGATATTTTTTTTGTGAACCTGATCATTTTGTCTTCTTATTAGAAACCTAGCTTTCTCTAGGGTTTTCAACCTTTTATGGTTTTAGATTGTTGTCATTATTCAAATCCTTATTTTATTAATCTATATACATCTTAGGAATAGTGTTACAATTTATGGTGTACCTATTTAACATATTGAGCTTCCTATTATTTCACATTAAATGTCTAAAGATAATAACATTTCAATTTTTGCTAAAAATGAGAATGTCAATGATGAGAATGAAAAAAATAATGAAAATGTTAGCTTAGAGACTAAATATGATCATAAAAATAATGAAACACATGATAATTATGAACATGATCAAGTAGATCAAAATAAATTCAATGATATTTCAATGTTTCAAGAGCATATTCATCAAAATATTGAAGATATTGATATAATACTCAATACTATATTGAAAACTTTTTAAAAAATGCATGAAGGAATAACCATTTGTATCTATTGGGGATATAGGATATACCTATCATTATCCCTCCCCTTGAGCACAAATTTGAATATAAAATATATAGGGGGCATGGGATGTGTCTTCAATCCATTATTACCCAAAGACCAAACAACTATTGCTACATTTTCCATGGGATGTTCAATGCCTTAAATCAACTGGCAATTTCAATTGTTACATCAACACAAGAAGTGTTTACATCCTCTTTCGTGAATTATCATATATAACATATTAATCACAATGGGTCTATTGTGAAAAATATTCTCCAAGTTATTAAAAATTTGGAACATATGGTTACTAATATTGAACAAAATGATTTGAAACCAACTTACGTCATTTATTCACAAGATGTATTACATAATCCTCTTGTACCTAATATATATTTGTACCATTTTACAACTAGTTTTATACAAATGAATTTCACACTTTATGGTGTCAAGGGTGATCATGAGAAATATATTTTATCTTTATATGTGGCATGCCTTGATTATTCCTCTAGTGTTAAACTTTTGACAAAACTATTTCAAAGAAGCCTAAAGGTCTATGCTTTGACATGGTTCTATGATATAT
Source organism: Torreya grandis (assembly GCA_037957365.1). Lineage (NCBI taxonomy): Eukaryota > Viridiplantae > Streptophyta > Pinopsida > Cupressales > Taxaceae > Torreya > Torreya grandis. The sequence goes on along the minus strand of JARHVA010000600.1, from coordinate 2,589,970 downwards.
CACTAGAATCAATTAAAGAATTCAAACCCATAGTGGATTAGTTTATATCACATTTCTCAATCAAAATCACTGGAAATATGTCATATGCACAAATTTACAATATCAAACAATTAATCAATGAACCTATCAACAAATATGTATTGAGGTACAAGACAATGTTGCCAAAAATAACAAATCCAATTGAAAATATATAGATTCAATATATATATATATATATATATATATATATATATATATATATATATATATATATATATATATATATATATATATATATATATAAGAATTTTTTGGTTCCCATACATGATTATATTATTTTAAAAGAGTTTAAATATTATTATGACTTATGCCATATTTTTTGAGAGAGAGAAATGAAACTTATTGCATTGAAAAAGCTTAAGTATGTAGCAAACACATCAACTACATCTACTACCAAGTTTCATATTAAATAAATCTATAAAGTTAAACCTACATAGGATAAAAAGGAATAAATAATAATGGTTAATATAATGTCACAACAACCTGATAATTTCACCTTATCTAATGAACCTAAGAGGCAATTTTCATGATTTCTTGAGTCTCCAACTTTGCTTCTTAATAAGCTTGTGGAGTGTCATCTCATAACTCTCCTTCCTCTATTATGTGTTGATAAAAATCAAACTCTACCAAAAATATATGATTAAAATGGTTATTTTGAATACCACCAATGTGCTGGGCATTCTAAAAAGAATTACAAGATATAAAATTTCATTGATAGAAAATAATTTGGTGATCATCATAAACAAAACATGTTCAAAAATCCATTAGAATATCATTCTAAGGAAAAATTATAATTTCAAATGACATATCATGTACATCATCCTCCACCACATTATATGGGATTACTGACATAATTACATGTGAGATACCTCCTATGGTTCAAAGGCCTTCTATTACATTTGATGACATCAATATAGTGGATGTTGAATTTGATATTCACTCATTTTTTATTATAGTACATATGTATCATCATACCATACATAGTGTTATGGTTTATAATATTTCTAGTGACATTATATATACCATGATATTACTCACACATTTTGGATATACACATGATGATTTATTCCCTTAAATTAAGAAGGTCAAATCATTTGATAGGAAGACAACTTTTTTTGGTTAGATTGATGTACCTCAATAGGTTGGTCCAACATGTTTGAACATAAAAAATTTATTCATACCACCTACAAGAGTATTTGATATGTTATTGGATGACATGGATCCATAATCTCCATGAAGTGTCTTCCACACTACATGGATGTCTCGATTATATTCATGCCAACAGGGTAATCATAATTTCATGAATTCAATATGAGAATCTATTATAACAAGAGAAGTTTATTCCAAGACAACTAATCATAAAAATTATTAAGGTTAATCAAGAGTGAGAGGGTAATAAAATATAAATCCCCTTTCTTAGGTGACTGATACTCAAGAGGATATTGCATCAGAGATACATAGTGGACTCCATAGAGCCCTAATTTACACCTTCATGACCTAAAGAGTTGTTGAGAGTATATCAACATGTTTTAGAGAAGGTATAATATGTAGTGGTTTATGGAACCCATTGATTATTGCTCTATTAATTATTTGGTGAAGTTTGACACATATACATGATCTTTAGTAGCATAACCAATTTATTGTACCATATTCTATGTATAGAGCACAATATGAGCATCACTTAGATGGGATAATTGGATATTCCTCTCTTTCCAAATATTTAAAAAAATAAAAAATAAAATAATCAAGAAAATACAAAAAAAAATCAAATAAAGAAAAAATACAAAAATATTTAGCATTCACATGTTTATTAGCTTTTAGATGTATATTTTTTACTTTATGTTGGTAGATATCACATAGTTTCCTTTACATACACACATATGTTTAATGGGTACTTGAGTGTGATCAAATCATGCATTAGATATATGATAGATGGGAAAATAGATGTTCGACCTTTCCTCTTCCCACGTGACACACTATGTTAGGGGAATCTTATTCTATTGATCATGAATTCTATAAGTTCTATTATTTTATGATGAATTTATGTTATTGTGTTGAGCTTATATATTAACACTTACACATGCCTATATTCATGTTCACTTCTTACACAATGTGTTAGATATGGTATGTTACAAGACATTTTTATAACACATGCATGCATGGACTAGTATGATATGTTTATGCTAGTTACTTTTATTTCACTTATTTCATCTATTCACATGGCTTACTTTAGTGTAATTCTTGTTTTCTACCTTTTTTTTCTTGTGTAACATTTGAACATGTTTCTTGATTGTTGGCCATATTGCCCTAAGTGTTAATTAATTTTTTGGTGTGTAAAATTTTTAACATGTATTTATCCCTTAAGTGTGAAAAATTTGAGCATACCCCTTATTTTCAATCTCTTTAGACCCCCTTTTTCATGACATTGAGTTCTCTTGTGTGTGTGCTTGATTAATTTTTTATTTTATTACCACGAAACACATAATGCATAGTATTACTTGTTATGTATGAATACTATGATCTTCATTGATACATCTACCTAGACATGATATCAATATATGCTTTTTATTACATGATTGATACAAATATGATAGGGATATCTTATCCTTTTGAGATAAGGTGACTAGCTAGTTACATTTCCATCATCCAAAATGGGTGGGGGGGGGGCGGTATTATTGGGGACATGTCATAGAGACATGACTCAACACAAATATAATTGGAAAATTTGATATAGTCTACATGATTCAGATATACAATTGTGGTAGAATCTTATGCATTTGGCATCAAATTATATAGATTTGGGAAAACATTTTTCTAGTTTGTGATATATATTACATATAGTTTATTTATTAGAGGTTAAATTTTTATATATACTTCAGTTTGAGACAAATTTTGGGTGAATATTCCATGGAAATATACCAAATCACAAATGGAAATTCATATTATACACACAGTTATGCACTGACATTACCAAGATGCACTGATTGAGATTTTATCTATTGTAGTAGTTATTTCCCTTCAATAGTGTGATTTATATTTAAAATACTTAATTGAATTATCACTAATCCCCTCTTTTAGGTTTACATGGTTACACCATTTACCTTGGGTGATATTTGATAGATTATGTTTACACTTGAGTTGTGCAATTGAGATTCAATTATCTTGATGTACTTGGAAAAACTCACTATTGCACCTGATTTCAGGAATGATTACCCTCAAATTCTTATCTTAACATATATAAAGTTATTATTTTAGCCTCTCTATTCAATTATTCATCTAATAAGTATCCTAACAAAATCAAATTTCTAAGGGGGAACATGGATACATCGACACAAAGGTGTACACCTTATTTTCTCTATTTACTTTTAAGCATTTCAATTATTAATTTTTAGACTATATTAAATAATTAAACCTATAAAATGATATTTATTTTAGGTATGGTAAAATAAAAAATTAAAACATGGCTCAAGTAGAGATAAGGTGTCTTATACACAACATAGTACACATTTATTCTCCTTTAACCTAGTAGTTTCATCCTTATGCATTACTAGTTGAAAGGGGGGTGGGAGGAATTTAGATGATAAATATATATTTATATGTTGAAATAATATTTTACACTTTTAAAATATAAATCATGGATCAAACCTTCATTTTAAGACCTTCCCCACTACTGAAAGGCTGACATTGAATATCTCACTATGCCTAAATGCTTATTTTATAGTCTAACATTGATATACTAATTACCTAGATAACTTATATTTTGTAGTATGCTTAAAACCTAATTTATATTTTATTCTTTTAATTAAAAATATTCATCAAATTTATATCGTTCTGGGCACTATTATTCATATTAGGACATTAGTATCGGTGCTAGTGTCCCTAATGCAATGCTAGTGTTTGTACCTTACAAATGGTCAATTTTAAAAATATTTTGATATATATGGGTTATCATATTTGTATTATTTAATCCTCCCATGAGATTTATTACAAAATTTTTGGTATAAATAAAAATAAATGGCCATTCATTATGAATCTATCAAGCACCTCCAACCCTCACACTATAGACTAAAAATTAATTTCAAAAGTAAGACATAATTCCCCATTATTACCTAATTTAAATCAATCATAGGAGTATTATTATTATAGGTTTAAAGCATTCAAATATTATCCCATGAGTGGTATTTTTCAAGTTCCAAGATAGATCACTAAATGTACTTACATATAGCATATTAAATATTTTTTCACACACAAGCCCACATAAGGGGATAACTACATCAGTCTGAAGCCCTCTTTAGAGTATATGGATATTTAGGAAATGTTAATTTATATCTAAGCCTTTGAAGTCATCTTGAATTCATTTTATCCCACTAACCATTCCCCTTTTACAAAGTGCCATGCCTAAAAGTGCATGACCTAGGGTTTTGATTGAAATACTGATATCGAGAACCTGTGCATGCGATCCAAGTTGAAAATATGTAAATTTATAGTTAAAATTAATAGGTTCAAGTGGAATTTATAGAAGATGACCTATATTTCATATATGATGGAAGCATCAGTTTCAAGATAGAAGTGTCAATATTATTTTCCCTGTTTTAATGGTGGTGTCTAGCCTAATAGAGAGTTGATATGCAAATTCTAATGAATCACATCTAAACATCATCTTAAATATTATCACACTTATATTAAACTTAATATTTTCAAGTGGAATTTATATAAGAAGACCTATATTCCATATATGATGGAAGCATCAGTTTCAATATAGAAGTGTCAATATTATTTTCCCTATTTTAATGGTGGTGTCTACCCTGATAGAGAGTTGATATGGAAATTCTAATGAATCAAATCTAAACATCATCCTAACTATTATCAAACTTATATTTCTTATATATTTTTGTACATAAGTAAATAGGATAAGTATTATTACTTACTCATGATTAAGCATTCAAATTTCTCTTTGGCATTGTACTTTCCATATTTTACAAGTTTCCATAATTCAACACTAGATCATGATATATTGTAAATCTAAATTATTTAATTTCCATAATTTTATAATAGATTAATGAAATTTTATTAGGTTATTATTCTTAGTTATTTTCATAAAAATACATCAAATACAAGTCAAAGACATGGAGTTAGCTTACATAAAGAGAGGTTTCCAAAAGGAACACAAGAAAATTTGAAGTGGAAAAACTTTAGACCATGTAAATTTATATGTAAGTTTACATCCAACACATATTATAATAATTTTCCTAACTACATATTTTAGACACCCATATTTGGCATAAAGCCCTTATTCCCATGTTTTATTCCCAATTTGCCTTATTTGAAAAACTTATACATTTCAACTCATTTATAGGATGGATCCAAATCTAGATGAGTCTTTATTTCATCATATAATCATATAAATAATCTAATTACTTACCCATAAGGTATCTATTAGTAAAATTTAATGAATTTTCACCTTTTATATATATTTGACTCAAGGACAAAAAGCTATATGTAACCTAGACAAACTCATAGTTGTGCAAGCCTACAATAACCCCATACTATTTGGGAATTGCTAATAGAGTACATAACATAACCACACGTAGAACCCACTACACAACCTTAACATGAATGATGAAGTCATAATGATACTACATAATATGAATAGACAACCCATAAATGGATTTGGTCAATGAGATACTTATGCAAGGATGACCATCACTAGAGGATTTCATAGAGAAATTGGGTTGCCTAGAGGATGATACACTGTATGAGGGGTATTAGTGTGTAGGTCAATGCTAATAACCTTAGAACCTTTATATTACACATGGTTTCCCCATCATACCACCTAGGGATCCTTAGATCAACATAAGCATCTGATAACCCTATATTGTTATGACCGGGCAACTCATGAGGTAATAAGGTTTACTTAAGCCTTCAAGTATCCTTAAAGAAGGTTAATGACCTATGGTAACATTTTATTATAGTAGTGAGTTATCTTTTTGGCCATTATTAAGTCTATAAAATTGATATCAAGGAGGTACCATAACTAGAATGATAGGTCATATAAAAAGAACCAGGGTACCATCCTACCCAGCTTTTAATTAAGAAAGTATTAAAATATTAAAATATATAAAAGTAGATAAAGTTAAACTACTACTAAAGTCACCTAGAATAAGAATATAAACATATAACCTTTATGATCACATAAATGAGGACCAATTCAGGTTTTATCCCATAAAATAATGGTACTATGATCCATAATCTTAGGGGTCATTACACCCATGTTCTGTCACTTGAAAAATACTACCATATCACAAATGGATTCAACATATAGAGATGACTATCATATGAATTTGATAACCATATTCCTCATTCTAATCATGAACTATTTAATGTTCACCAAGAAATAATGCACATGTTGGAATGAACCCATCATCTTTAATTATCCCATTACACAAACAAGGACTCATCCATTTGTAACTATTACCTGATATAAGATAATCACTAGTTGTTATAGTTACCCATCATTAATAGTGATACCGAGTCAATATTATGTAAGTAATGGTTCATTTCAACTCTTTAGATTAATAACAAATGAATGATAAATAGTATAGTATTAGAGAAATGTGTATGTCTATAATTTTAGGATAAGGATAAATAAAATCTCATATTTACATAAAATTCAAGGTGTATATATTTACTAACATCATTGTCAACTAAATACATTAATTTAGCTTATGTTTTTGACAATTGGACTTATTCATATTTATCCACCTAATTTATATGTAAATTCTATATTTTATTTTTATATTTTGAAGTCTACTTAATTTTAAAATATTTATTATTATTTTCTATAAAAACTAGAATTGAGGTTAAAAATAATTGTGAGCCCTAACTTTATGGAACATTCAACTTAGGGTTTCTTAAAAATCCTTATTAATATTTATGTTCTTACATTATTCCAATTTCACCTAATTTTTTATTCCTCACTTATATTGAAACTATGGTTTAATAATTATCCATAGTGAATTATCATTATAAATCTGAATATTCATATTTGGTTTACATAATAATAAAAAATCAATCTTATCAACTTTAAATATTTGTTATTATTTATCTTAAATTATAATCATGGTTGAAATTATTAGAGTATGTATTTCATGCATTTTCTCATGTTTTATAGTGTATTAGATAGCTATTTTGTCTTTTAGTAAGTTTGTCCTATGTGAGGGTTTATCTCACATTGGCTAGTTAGGTTAGTTCATTGTTGCACCTTGCCTATATATGCAAGTGCTTACTTATTATATTGGCATGCTTCACTCTAAATACTATATGATTTTTCTTTTTTTTGTATATCATATTTGTATCTTCCTTGTGTAATGTTTTGTTACTAACACTTTAGATTCTTGGGTTGGAATAACTTTACCATTCCTAACATGTTACCTGATCCCTGAAAAAGTTGTAACCATCCATTAGCTTCTAATTCAAATAATTCTATTCCACTTCCCCTATCACTACTTCTTCCCTTGTTATAAATAAACATAGAAGACAGGTGTACATGGAAATCTTGGTGCCCCTAAGTGCCCATTTTCATACTTTTTAAAGATTTTGTTGTTTTTGAATAATTTATTACTAATGAGGTAGTGAAAGAAGCTAAGTAGAGGAGAAGATACATAGATCTACTAAGGTGGAGCATTCTATTTGAAGAGATTTGAAAGAGAACCATTGCTTTCTATTTTATGCATTGATTTGAGAGAAAAAGACATCATCCTTTCAAGGAATGATTCTTCTTGCTAAGGAAGAAGTTTGATCTGGGCATTAGAATAAGACATTAGAACTTTGTGATAGGCATTATTTCTTTTGTTTACTTCAATATCTAAGATAAGTCTTTTGTTATAAGAGTTGAAAGCTTATCTAAGGCATTTTTCAATTTTATTAGCATTACAAAGGAGGATAGGTGCTATGAGAGTTCTGCATTGGATTTTTTTCTATTTCTTTTTCTTATCTTAGACTTACATTTTAAATTAAGTTTGGTGTCTTCATTAGCTAAAATGTTGTCCTTTTACTTGAGAAGAATTGACTTCTACTCAAAGGCATCCTTTTTTTGCAAATCATTGAGATCTTCATATCTACCTACAAGAGATCTACTTTTGGCATTGGAATGCATTGCTCTACTAAGGCATTTTTACTTACAAAGTGTTGACATGTGTCATATTTTTAGTTTGGAGAGATAGGCATTGAATTTCTAAGATTGGTGCTTGTCTAGATTGCTACTATGTTGGAGATATTGAAGTTTGATTTGATAGGTTTTTTTCTCTCAAATATCCCTATAAGAGATATGCATAAGCATGGTTGATTTAATGCAGAGATCTATTTTGGCATTGATATTTGTAACTTCATTAAATTTTAGCACTGGAGAAGGATATTGGGTATTAGATATGTAAAATATCCATTTTCAATTCTAAAAATAAAACTCATTAAAATTTATTTCTCTATTATTTGGTAAGGTGTTGGAATTCTTCTATTGATTTCTATATTTCTACCATTTTTTATGCTAAGTTGATTTTTAGGGAGGAGATGTAGAGGAAGCATTGGATTTTTTATCCTTTGACCAATCTGGATCTACTTATGGTTTACTTCCCTTAGATATGGAGATAAAAAAGTAAACTATTCTTTTTTCCTCTCAAAATAGCTAGTTCTAATCATTTTTTAATTTCCAAGCTAAATTTTTGCCTCAAAAGGAAGCACAATTTGCTTGTACAAGTATAATGTTAATCAAGATGATCATTTTTCATGTTGGTTGGCATTTCTACATCTGTGGTTCAATTTTGGTTCCAAAGAGTGGTTAGATGACTATTTTATTCTCCAATTTGGTATTAAAAAAAATAGTTTGTAGTGATTTTTTTAATATTTTGACCCATTTCAAGGTAAATCATAATGCTTATAACTTTTGAACCATAACTCAAATTTGAGTTTTGTTATTTTTAAAAGTGATTTTTTACAATTATCTATCCATTATTTTCATTAAATTTTTAAAATTCACTATTTTATAAAGTGCCAAATTGGGGGGGGGGGGGGGGGGGGGAGTTCTATAATACAATCTTTTGAGGGGTTATCTCAGTGCCAATTTTGTGCACCCTTTGCATTCTTTCTAATATTTGGTGATTAGTTAGCATGGATTCTATTATGATGTTGAACATTTTGAGTCTTTAACTATACATAATTACCACACATGGAGACCTTGAATGGAAACAATCATAAAATGCAAAGGATAATGGTCCTTAATGAACAAAACACAACCACATTTATATGTGAATTTGAAAAAGATCAGCATCAATGTAAGTTTGAAGATTATGTGGGATTTATTGGGGAATATATTAGTTATAGTCTTTTATTTCATTTTGATGGGTGTGATTCTCCATTCAAAATGTAGACTAAGTTAAAGGGTTTCTTTGGGAAATTAGATCATTAGAGAACAATGTAGCTTGAAGTGGAGCTTAATTCACTAAATCTAGATGATTTTACCTCTATTGTAGACTACCTCACAAAATTTTTGCATTTATTGACACAATTGAAGGGGAGTGGATGAGAAAAACATTATGGATAATGTGCATACTTTTTTTTGTCTAAATTGAGTGGCCCATTCCAAATATTTTCTTCTACCTTTTTCTATAGTGTGGATGCATTACGTACCATATTCAAAATGCCAAATCTAGAGTTGTTTTATAAACTTACTAGGGAGGAATATAAATTGTCTCACCTTGAGTCTTCCAAATATCAAAAATCATCAGTGGCCTCACATCCTAAGACTAAGGGAAAATCTAAGGGTAAGAAGAAGAACGTGCCTCTACCTCAAAATGTACCTAAGCCCAACACTACTACATCTAAACCCAAACCATCTTCCAAATCCAAGAATAAGTCTAACCTATCTTATTCTTGTTATGGGGGGACTTAGGATGCCATTAGGAAACACAAGATCTCTATCTCAACTCCTCCATCACATGAGCATGGAAAAGAACTTAATTTTTTTAAGAGATCAAAATTACCTAGTTTAGATAGTTGGGTTCTAGATTTTGGTGCTTCATACCATATAAATTCTACTAAGGAATCATTTATATCTATTGGTCTGAGTTCTACTTCTAAAATTGAGGTTGGAGATTCATCCTTCATTTCTGTTAAGGGGAAGGGCGACATACAACTAAATGGTGGATGCATAAATTATGCATTATATGTTCTAGATATCACCACTAATCTACTGTTAGTTTATCAGATTTGTCATTATGGTCAGGGCAAGATAATTATTTTAACATCACAATATCATGAACTTCTATATTTTTTAGAGCCACATGCACTTATTGCATAGGGTGTTGTTGATCATAGTTATTGACTTTAATATTTTTAGGGTTTTGATGGTACTCCTCATTTAGGTATGTATTTAGTTTCTCATGAATATTATGAGAGTTGGTTTTAGCATGAGAGGTTTAGACACCTAAAATACATATATTTGAAGGAGCTGATCACTCACAATATGAATGTGGGTATTCATATAATATCATGTCTTAATGTGTTTTGACCTAGTTGTGTATTAGAGAAACAACACCAAGATCCATTTCCTAAGGGCATGTCCACAAGAGCTTCTTCACCAATTGAGCTTATGCACTATGATTTAATGGTCTTTCCTACTCCTTTTAATGGAGCTAAGTATGCTCTTACCTTCACTAATAATTTCTCAAGACATACTTGGGTTTTTTACTCAAGTATAAGAGTGATATATTTTTTCACTTCAAAGTCTTTAAAGCTTTGGTCAAGAAATAATCATCGAGTTACTTTAAGAAGATTCATATAGATAATGGGGAGAGTAATTCAACCAAGAGTTCTCTAATTTTTTAGCTGTCCATGGTATTAATGACCTGCATTCTATTGCACATACTCCATAATATAATGGTTAGTAGAAAGGAAAAATTAAACTTTTAAAGAGATGGATAACTACATGATGATTCATGGAATTTACCTCCTATCTATTGGGTAGATGTAGTTAATTATGTGAACTACATTCATAACTACACACCACATCGATCATTTGAGCATATGACTTTGGAAGAGGCTTGGTCTAAAACCAAGCCTGATGTCTCATTTTTCCAAGTCTTTGGGAGCCTTGCTTGGGAAGTGTATCAAAGAATAAAAGGAAAGAATTAGATAAGAAGATAAAACCTTTGATTTTTATAGGTTATTATGAGGACATGAGAAACTATCATATATTAGATCCTAATACTCATGATGTTTATTTTATAACATGTACAGCTTGATGAGAATTTCACATATCATGAATCTTTATATTCTTCCATGCCTTCTTCTTTTTTCAATGATTTACCTCCTCTCAAGGATTCATTCTTTGAGGATCTAATTCAGGAGATTCTTAAGGAGGTTATAGAGGATGATGATCTTATTCACATTGATGTTACTAATATGTCTAGGTGGGAATGTACTATAGTTTTTAAGGAAGCATCATTCATACAATATATTCTACCTACTTGACATTGTTATGTATATTCTACATGTTTTGGACTTTTGTGTCGAGCATGTTATGGGGATCCACAATCATTTTCATAGGTTCATGGTATATAGGAGTGGGAAGATGTGATGATAAATGAGTATTATTCATTGATGAAGAATCACACTTGGGATTTGGTCACTCTTTCTAAGGAAATAAATTTGGTTAGGTAGAAGTGGAATTACCACACCAAGTATGCATTTGATGGGTCCATTAACAAGTATAAGGCATGTCTTGTTAAAAAGGATTCTTGCAGGTTAAAGGTATTAAATACTCTAAGAATTTTTCACCCATTTCCAAGATTGATTTTGTTCACCTTGTACTTTCTCTTACTACATCAAAGGTTGGCCAATATATAATATCAATGTAAAGAGTGATTTCTTGCATGGAGAATTACATGAAGAAATATATATAGAGTAGCCTGATGGGTTTATTCATTATTATTCTCTTGTTTATCAATTTAGGAGGTCTTTTTATGGTCTTAAATAGGGCCCTCAGGATTGGTATGAGAATATGTATTCATTTATTCTCTCTATTGGATTTTTTTCTACCATTATGATCCTATAATGTATATTTAGAATATTGGGAAGGACATTGTTATTCTTATCTTATATGTTGATGATCTTATTCTCATATTTAGCTCCTCATACTAGATTCAAACTATTTAATAGGTACTTTTAGTATAGTTTGACATGAAATATCTTGGTCTTATACATTTCTTTATTGGTTTATAGATTTCACAGTTAGATATAGGGATCTATTTGAGTCATCAAAATTATACCCTTGATCTTCTTTAGCATTTTGGCATGGTTGATTGTAACCCAAGTCCTTCTCATTTTTAGTCTAGAGTGACTCTCACTACCTCTTTTACTACTCCACTTTGTGATCCTACATTGTATAGGTATATGGTTGGGAGTGTAGACATTAGAAATATACACACCTACATTTCTAAATGTCAACAACCCCCCAGACCTACCTAAGACCCTCTTGGGAACAATTTATGACAATTTGGCCTAACCAATCCCACTCATAGTTAGATTCATCAACTGACTCAACCTGGCCTTCAAAACCTCTTTATTTAGGAACCTGGTTGTCAATGGTTAGGGTTACCATTGACGGTCACATGGGAAACCCTGACTATTGATGGTTAGTGTCCACATCCTTAATGAATAACATGAAACCACACATAAAGATTTCCTAAATATAGCTCATATAAATATTATTATGAGCCTTTTCATGGATAATTTATATTTATATGGCCTAGTTACATCTTCACTTCCACCTCTTTCTTGTGCCTTTAAGAATAGAAGAGTCTAGAAGTGAAATCCATCTATAATAATTATTAGGAGCTTAGGGATTTAAAAGTTTTCTTTTATAGGTCAATTAACATCATCTACATCATCTATAATTCATCCATCATATTGAGAGTCAACTCACCATCACCTCTTAACTAGGTTCTTAAGGACCATTAATCTACTAGAATCAATCCATATTCCATTGATAGGTTAGCTCACCTAATCTAATTCTGGTAAGATAAGTGCTTTTTTGCCAATATTCATTTACTTTATTCCCATTTCATAATCAGTCTAGCCCTTGTACATCTCCTAAAATCCATCTTTAGGATCCTATTATTCATAAATTAACAACCCATATCTTACATAATAACCATTGATGGTTGACTCAACCACTGATAGTCTACCCAACCACCAATAGCCAATTAACCACTGACAGTCACCTTAACCATTGATGATTACTCCAAGCATCGATGGTCACTATGGTAGTGAAAACTAGCAACATATTTTCACCCATCTACCCTCAACCAAACTTGATTTTCTATGTTTTTGATCACTCATACCTCTTTCAAAATTTTTGAAGCTATCCCAACCACCTTAGTACTAGTATTAATTAGTTTATCACCAATTTAATCATTTCTAGTCTATTTTCTAAGCAAGTACTCTTGTATTCAATTTCAATACCTTTTGATTATTGATGTAAGTACCTTCTTTCTATTTTTTTGAACTTAATTATTTAAAATGTGTGAATTAACAACCCCTAAGGAAGCTCTCACTTTTGAAATCTATATATCACTAGGCAATCTACTTAACTATCTGGCTAACAAACAAGTTTGCTTTAATGCTTTCTTATTTGTAGGTCTTCCTGCCAAGCCAAAGAGGAGATCTCACAACCATTTGGATCATAGAGCACAAACTAAATCTGGTTTTTTTAACTACACCTGTATCAAGTTTCTTTTTTCTATTTCTTAAAACTTAAGCAAAAATTCACATGAAACATTCTGGCACACTCGGTGGGACCTAGAGTCTTTACTCATGTTTTTTCTTTGCATTTGTATGCTCATCTCTCTATCTATGCTCATAATTAAAACTAAAATTTATGTTGGGCTTAAAATTAACTGCATCCATTACTTGTTTTAACATTAGTTCACTTTGAATTAAAGCATAGTAATCTTATATTAGCACCACCTTTTTTGCACACACTAGCTGAACCACTTTCATCAATCAAACATCAAAATAATTTGAGACAAAGCTTGACTATAATTTAATCACCTAAAGTTCACCTTACTCTTTCCAAATGATCCTATTAGAGTTCATGACCAAGGGGAAAACTAACTTAGCTCTCTAGTTAAGTATAAACTCTAGATATCAATATATATTAGCCAAGCACCTGACACCCTTATCATTGTAGTGTGTGAAGTGAGGGGGTAGTCCCAATACCAACCCACGTATTAATTATAATACATATTATTTTTATCACATAAAAAATCCAAAACCAATCATAGACTACTTCCATAGGACTTGTTATACAATCCACTTTGAGTCACTTCTTCAAAACTAAGGCATAAGCCAAGAGAGAGATTAAAACTAACCCCTAAGCTTAACATATTTTATAGTGTATGTCTTGATTGCCTTAATCATTTTATTATATTATTCTTATTTTATTGGTGAGTTATTCTTATTTTTTCTCCCCTATTTTGGCATGGTTCTCACTTTCCAACAACAAAGATACCTAGTATAACAAAACCCATCACTTAAATTAACCTCTTCTACCTCCTCATCTATGGAGTACATCTTTGAAGCAGAAGACTCACCTCATCCTTTTAGAATCCATAATTTTCCTTTGGTATTTTCACAAGGAGACATGGACTTTACCATTTTTTGGATAATAATCCAGTTCCCCTTCATCACTACCTTAACACCTCCCCTCACCATGCTCCAGTTTCGACTCCATCTCAAGATCCTCTTTATGACATGCCATCCCACCTTATGAGGGGTGTTCATATTACTATAGTCACCACACAACATTAAGATACCTAAGCATACTCATCTATTAACCCCTTTGATGCCACAACTAAAAACAAACCTATCTAACAAAATTCTACCCTTACACTTTCTACTCCTACCAATGCCTCCTCCACCTTAGGATTAACCTCTTGTGTGAATATTTTGTCCTCAACTAACTGATGCAAAAATGGGTATATCAACCATAGAATAATGAGATTTATATAGAAAAATGGGTGTGGTTACCACAACATAATGAGATAAATCTCTACTCTCAGTAAGGGGAGGTTCCCTATAAACTATAATATACTAATATAAACTAAAAATAGACTCAAGGGTGAAATCATACCATCCATCTCTCTTTTTTTAGAGATAATGTTCACAAAATAAAGGATAATTCTTGTATAATTAATGAAGTCATTTCTCTTCTTTCAAAAATAATGTTTAGCAAACAACATGAATTCTTCCTGGGTAGTAACTGGATCCACAATAAACCAATGAAAGCACAAAGTCTTTCATTGTTTTTCCTACTGATTTAGGACAAAGTAACACAGTAGAATGAAGTGTAGCACAAAGTCTCTATTTAAAACTATAATAGAGTAAAATATTATGAAGGATAAGGGGAGTTCAAAGTCTCTCCAATATCCTAGAACATAAAACACAAAGACTAAAGACAATTATGGCAACAAAAAGTCTCCCACAGTCAACTTTAGGACATCTTTCAGATTATTTCCACTTGTTCTACTTATTTGATTAAATGGACAAGACTGTATTTAGGAAAAAGACATAATAATGATTTCCTATATAACACAAGTTATTTCAACACAAAGTATAAAAGGTTACTTACTTTCTCATTCACTTGATAAAATATGATTAATAATCTGAGCTCAAAGTCTCAAGAATGCCTTTTAATTTGGGTAGAGTTTCACTTCTAATAACTGAGAGATCTCTCTTCTAAAAACTAAGAGATTACAATATATAGCCTCTAAAGAAAGACTTTAGTGCTTGTTTTCACAAAATGGCCCATGCTACATTGAATGCATTGGAAAGGGGAAGTTCTATGTAGGGGCCATGTTGGAGCCATTAAAATCATATCAAATGTCCTCTCCAAAGCATGGGTCACCTGATCTTCTGAAAGGTAAGGCCACTCCTTTTTATGATACTTACACAACTATCCACTCATCTTTAGTCGAATGAAGAAAAATAGGCTATGCCATTGAATGCTTGCACTCTCTGATATCCACCTGGTGGACTACACCTACTAGAATAACTCTCCTATAGATATTTATATATTCTCTATTTGATTCCCTCTTTCCTTGTTATATTTTGTCTCTTCTTGCTGATCTGAGCTCTTGATGATATCTTCTCACTTTCTGCTGACTCCTTCGGCTCCTTCCTTGGCTGGTTGCTGAGTTTGTTCTCAGGTCTGTGTTATTTGAAAATAAATGATTATTCCATTACCCTAACTTTGATGTCCATAGGGATGTCACTGGTCACTTTGAACCACTTTGAACCTTGAACCCTTTGAACCTTTCAGAGTTCAATAGTTCAAGGTTTAAAGGTTTAAAGTTTAGCAGTTTAATGTTTTGTAAAGAGCCGCATTCACTTAGTCTTCTTTATGAGTTCAAGGTGTCATTGGACCAATTATTTGAACAATTTGGTTTAACCCTTTTATGTAACCTTATTCTTGAACCATTCACTCAAACCTTTCAAACCTTGAACTCTTTAAACCTTTCAGAGGCAGAGTTCAATGGTTCAATGGTTCATTCCATATTATTGAACCCCACCGTTGAACCTTTTTGATTGAACCTTGGCATGGAACCATCCTTACAATTTTTTAAGAAATGCCTTAAGTGTTTTAAGATTTTTCCTTGTGATATCCCACCTTTTGAACCTATGATTTTCTTAGCTAAAAAGGCTTGTGTATTTGAAAAACTTGACTGCTCAGAACATTTTTTAAGAAAGAAAGAGACCATTTTGGCCTATAGGACCAAAATGGTCGATATATTTTCCACAAAAACAAGTGATGGATTTTGAGAACAATAGCTAGCTCTAGTTGGGGAACTTCCATCGATTGTATTTTGAAACAATTGAAGGGAGTAGAATCCAGACTCTAAGTGCCTTCATCTATGCCATTGGGTTACAGAGTTACACCATCCAAAAGAGAAAGATGCCAAAAACCAAATGAATAAAATGAAACAAATAAAGACTATACAAATGTACAATTGGACTAATCTGATACTTCAAGGATTTATGTGCTTTAGATGCTACCCATTGTGAGGTAGTGAAAATGGCGTTCCATCTTGATATTTGAGCAAGAAACTATTTTCACCATTTAATCAATGAATGGAAAATGGACCTCTCTATAAGGAATCTAATTTTACATGCATTCCTTTTAGTTCTCTCCTCTTGTCCCACAACTAGACTTGATCTCTAATCTAAAAATCATGAATTCTTGCTTTCTGGTCGAAGAGATTCTTTAGCACACTTTGATGTGTAGCAATACAGTCCACCACCATAGTTTACTGTTCATTTAGTTTAGTCAAACACATGATCCTCTTGTCGATAGAATCTTCAAATGTTTGATCTTTGAATACCTTTGCCAAATTTAGTGCTGGTAGTTCCAGGGTGATTGGTATCTTTTTATTCAAACCATACAGAAGCTAAAATGGTGACATACCTATCACCCTTTTGGGTGTAATCATATCTTCCCATAAAGTGTCAAACAATGATTTATGCCAGGTTCTCTGATTATCATCTACCAGCTTCCTGATAATGGTCACTAGGTTCTTGTTGCTTGATTCTACTTGACCATTTCCTTGTAGATAATAGTCAGAAGAGTGGGAGAGGATAATCTCATAATATTAGTAGAACTAGGTAACCTCATGAGAAGAGAAACAAATTGCATTGTCTGCTACAATTTTAGTTGGGACTCTAAACTGGAAAATAATATTTTCCTTGAGGAAATTACATACCACTTCTAGATTAGCATGCTTGACTAGAATGGCTTCCACCCACTTGGTAAAATAGTCTATGGCTGTAAGAACATAGTCATGTCCAGAACTTGAGGATGGGTTTATAGGGCCAGTGAAACCAATACCCCATTGTTGAAATGGCTCTTTGATCACCACCAGATTGAGAGGTAGCATGGCCAACTTGGGTTTTCCAATGAACTATTGACACAGCTCGCACCTATGCACCTAAGTGTATGAATCTTGAAATAGAGTAGGCCAATAGTACTTGACTCGTAGAATCTTATGGGTAGTCATCGGTGTATAAAAATTTCTTCCACAAGCCAAATTGTGGAAAGACTCCAAAATCTTGCTCTATTGTACTTTATCTATGCAATGAAGAAATACCCCATCAAGGCTCCTCTTGTATAAACCATTATCCCATAGGACAAAGCTAGCAGTTTTCAACTTAATAGTCCTCTTTTTTTATGAGACAAGTGGGTATGACACTCACCATAGGTAAGAAAATGAGTGATATTGAAATACCACTCATTCATAGTGGTGATAAAGAGAACTGTAGGCATGTCTTTAACCAATATTTTTTCTAGTATATTATCAACAATTTGGCAGAGACCTCTTCCCCATACAAGATTCATAGGTTTGATAATAAGATCAAACTCTTGGATTTTAGCAATCTAATTGCCCCTTTTAGTTCCAAACTCTTGTTGAGTTAGAATCGACTTAACTATTATATCAGGAACTAGAGGAACAGTGTGTGAGTTTAAGAT
Organism: Torreya grandis; assembly: GCA_037957365.1. Classification (NCBI taxonomy): domain Eukaryota; kingdom Viridiplantae; phylum Streptophyta; class Pinopsida; order Cupressales; family Taxaceae; genus Torreya; species Torreya grandis. The sequence goes on along the minus strand of JARHVA010000600.1, from coordinate 2,571,357 downwards.
GTAAAAATAGAAGTGTTTTACCACCTTAACCATAGCATAAACATGCTTCTCCATGTTTGAATATTTCATCTCATGATCTTTGAGAGGAAAAATCATGAAAGATATGAGTGAATCCACACTTTCTTTGTTCTGCTGAACCAAAATGGTTGAAGCATGTGTTCAGAAACATAGCTATATATTATGAAGTCTTTGGTATAATCTAGACAAACTAGGATTGGGGCATAGGTGATAGCTTCCTTGATGTCTTGAAATGCTGACTTGCCTTCTTCAGTCTAGTATAAAGTAGATTTACCCTTAATCATATTGACAATGTGGTGAGTTTTCTCTATGAATTTAGGAATGAACCTTCATAGAAAATTCACCTTTCCAAAGAAAGAATGGACTATAGTATTACTAGTAGGAAGAGTAAGATCTTGGATGGATTTGATTCTTTCTAAGTCAATCTTTATGATTTCTCAAGACATTGTGTGATTGAGAAGTTTCCCTTCTGTAACCCTAAAAATTGATTTCTTAGGATTAAGGGAAATGCCATTCTGTTGACATCATTCCAGCACTTGTTTCAAATGATGTACATGATCAGGATGATATTTGGAAAAGAAGGTCAAGTCATCAAGATATACCATAATGAACTTCCTCATTTTGTTTTTGAAGGAAAGATCCATCACTCTCTGGAAGGTGGTGCCAACATTGATCAAACCAAAAGGCATTTTGTGATATGCAAAGGTGCCCCAAGGTGTAGTGAAAGTGGTCTTATGTTGGTCTACTTCACCAACTTCCACTTAATTATACCCTAAAAAACCATCTAACATTGATAACATCTCTGAACCAATCACTATTTGCAGTAACTGATCCATGATGGGTAGGGGGTAGTTGTCTTTTAAAGAGGATTGATTTAGATTTTTGAAATCAACACAAAGGTGAATTTCTTCATTCTTTTTCCTCACAGGGACTATGTTCAGAATCTAGGTGAAATGATGGATTGGAAAAATTATCCTTGCATTTAACATTTTCTAGATCTCAGAAAGAATAGTACCTGATATCCTGGGGTTGTACTGCCTTTGTTTTTGCTTGTGAGGCAATGACCCAACCTTGAGAGGAATTTCATGCCAAATTTATTGAGGCCTGAGAGATTTCAAATTATCATAAGAGTATTAAATTTGAGTTTTTCATCAAGAGTGTAACAATTCTCAATGTTGACCATTTTGGGATTATCTTTTATACTAAAATTTATTTGATCAAAATCTTTGGAGGAACTTGAATCCATTGGTCACTTCTTGATAAACCTATCATGCTTATCGAATAGCTTCTCAAGAGAAACTAACCCTTTGGTAATTTTATTCCCTTTGAGCTGAAGGAATTCTCTACTAATTTTTAAATTTGTTTGGAGAGTTGATTCGCATGGTGGAGATTCACTACCTTTAAAATAAAGCTCCTCAAAGCTATCTATATGTTATATAAAATAAATGATTTGGTTATCCTCATTAAACACTTGCCAATGGTTAAAATTATCAGGTACACTTGGTTGAAATACCAATTCAATAGTGTACTTGTACCCTTTAAAATCTTGGTGAGGAACCATGAGAGTTATAGAGAAAGCCAAAGAATCTACTCGATCGTTGAATTCTCTGGGCACTGTAGAAATACTAAAAGCCTCAAAAATTTCAAGGCAGCCCTATACCAGATTATGATAATGTTGCAATCCTTCACTCTTGGTTTGATATAGGTTCCTCACCTGATAAACCATTAATTTAGCATCTCCTCGGGCGTGAAGAAGCTTAACATCTTATATAAGCTTAACTAATGTAGTGTTTTTGGTATTACTAAACTACAACTTATATGAATAGGGGAAAATATCACCTTATGGAGATATCAAAACAATTCCAGTGCTAAAACTAGTAGAATAATTTCTGCCATCAAATTATAGAATCCAGACATCATTAGAATCTGATCTCTTTTCAAACATCTCTTCATTAGAGAGGGAAGATCCTTTTTTATCTAAACTATGCTCCACCAATTCTTCTGATGTCTTGTCTAATTTTTTGGATTGTCACTTATAGAACTTTCATCTGATGAAATAGAAACATATTTTGTAGATAGAAAGTAGTTACCCATTTTTGAGAATTCAAACAAAATTTGAGCTTTAGGGGCTGATGTTTGGGTGACAATGTATTTTGACTCCCTCTTAGGAAGAAGCCTTTGCATGATGCCCTTAATAGGTATCCTCACCTCAGATAGGTCCATGTTCAATTCTCCACCAACATCCTTGTAAAAAATTTATCTAAGCAGAATGACATAGGAAGCTAGGACGTCAGCCACCAAAACTATCATTTTAATCCTTTTTTTCTGGGAAGGCTGCGAATGCAAATTGGGCATCTTTAATCTGACCCAAAAGTGGCACTTGATTATTTTCCATGGAGAAACATCTCCCAAAAATTTTAGTTAGAGTGAGACTGAGAGAGTCTGCCACCTTGGCGGGCATCACATTTTCAAAGGCACCAGAGTCTATTATGCAATTGCTCAACTTATGAACATTTATCAATAGGGAAACATAAAAATGTTTTATCTTCCCAGGGGAAATAGGAATAATGACAAGATTTTTTGGGTGGATGTGTTCTTTGTGGGATCATGAGTCACCTTTGAAACATTTTGTCCTACAAGGATAGTTTTGTTTTTGATGCATTCAACTAGCCTATGTAACTGCTCAGGGTTGGCTTGTAAGTATTCAAACTTAGACATTTGTATCTTGGTCTTCCTAGTATGGTCAATTATATGAAATGACTAAAAATAACTAGGAACAGAGGAAGGAAGTCCATCATTCTAGGTTTTATTGGGTGTGGTACTGGTCTGATAAATTGAAGTAGAAGGTGCAGGGTTGTTTGAGGTACTTACTTTTTAATTGGTCACCAAGTCCTTTGATTGGAAAGGCAGTGAAGTCCCTCTTTTAGCAATTAAAATTATTGGTCGATATTCTTCCCCTATTTTTCCCTTATCAGCTTGTTGAGTTGACTAGTTTTGGGACCTAGTAAAAATAACATATGATCCATCAAATATTTCTCTCTTACTTCTAGCTTCATCTTGGTAATCTAGGAAACTAATGTTGGAGTCACCAACTAATTCTTCTTCACCTTTTGCAAAGATATCAGCATCATCTTATTAGTCTAACTTAGGTTGGAAAGAGAAATCATGTTCAGCTTCATGATAACCAATTGATGAGTTAGTTGGTGTTACTTCAATGACAAGCTTTCCCTATGGGGAAGGGAGATGATTTGGTTGCCCTTGATTCCTAATAGCATTGCCTTGATATGATTGGTTAGGAAACATCCTCCTTGGTATATCTTGATAAGGAGGGGTAGACATACCTTGTGCCATTTTCTTTTTCAGAGTTAGCAATTGATTTGATAGCTTTTGCAACATAGGATCAATGGTGCATGTAGATAAATTTTTAGAAGATGAAGAAGATTTATTTCTATTATGATCTCTTCTTATCTTTCCTACCAAGATAAGATCATCTTAAACCTCAGTGGCCAAAATCTAAGCTACAGTAAGATCTATGTGGCTAGCCCACCTCAACAAGAAACTCACTTCAAGAAGTTGAGAATTGACGAAGAAGCACTTAAGATTTTTTGGCATTGGCTAAGCAATTGTAGGAATCCTATTCCTTATCTTGTCAAATTTAACAATTAAGTCTCACATGGGTTCATGAGGCTCCTTCTTCATTTGTGTAAGCTGGGCTAACAAGGCATGTGCATCTTTTGTGGGTTTAAACCTAGCCTCAAACTTGGCCTTGAGAGTGTTCCAGTCAGTTATTATTTGTGATTGCAGATGATAAAACTAGTCTATGGTAGTGCCTTGTAACATTTTCACAAATAGTCTGACCACTATATCTTCAAATTCAATGCCTATCACACCATAGGCTATGCAAAAAGCTAAAATATGCTCATCAAGATGAACTTTCCCATCACCATAAAACTTGGGAAAATTCTTTCTTGAACTACGAGGTAGTTCACGTAAAGGTGGGGTTAGATTCAAAGGGCCAAAAGTGTTACCCCAAGGGCCTTAGGTTGCCATCATATGAAAATTGAAAGGAGGGATAGCAAACCTTTGTAGGGTATGTATAGACAAAGCTCTACTAGGAGAGGAAAGAGAAGCTTTGCCTGGTATTGGAGACCTGATGTTGGTAGGAGGAAAACTCTTGGTTCATTGAAGGCAAGATTGTGGAGGAGAAAGGTAAAAATAATTTTGCTACACAAACTCGAGCATAGGATCAATAATACCTTGAGATATTTGGCTTCATGTATATCATGGATCTGTTAGAGTGTAGAATAGAAAAAAACTAGAAATTCTTTAATTTGAAGCTTGAGGCTTCAAATTGTGCATTCTTTTCCAGCAGAGTCACCAAAAAGCTATTGAGTGCATATTTTATCCTCAACTAACTGATGGAAAAATAGGTATATCAACCACAACACAATAATATTTATATGTTAAAATGGGTGTGGTTACCATAGCATAATGACATAAATCTCTCCTCTCAGCAAGAAGAGTTTCACGATAAATTATAATATACTAATATAAATTGAAAATAGACTTATGGGTGAAATCATACCATCTATCTCTCTTTTTTTAGAGATGATATTCACAAAATAAAGGAGAATTGTTGTATAATTAATGAAGGCATTTCTCTTCTTTCAAAAATAATGTTCAATAAACAGTGGGAATTTTTCCTAGGTAGTAACTGGATCCACAAGAAACCAATGAAAGCACAAAGTCTTTCATTGTTTCTCCTACTTGTTTAGGACAAAGTAACATAGTACAATGAATTGTAGCACAAAGTCTCCACTGAAAACTAAAATAGAGTAAAATATTATGAAGGATAAGGGGAACTCAAAGTCTCTCCAATATCCTAGAACATAAAACACATAGACTAAAGACAATTATGGCAACACAAAGTCTCCCATAGTTGACTTTAGGACATCTTTCAGATTATTTCTACTTGTTCTACTTATTTGATTAAATGGACAAGACTATATTTAGGAAAAAGACATAAGAATGATTTCCTAAATAACACAAGCTATTTCAACACAAAGTCTGAAAGGTCACTTTCTTTCTCATTCACTTGATAAAATATGATTAACAGTCTGAGCTCAAAGTCTCAAGAATGCCTTTCAATTTGGGAAAAGTTTCACTTCTAATAACTAAGAGATCTCTCTTCTACAAACTAAGAGATTACAATATATAGCCTCCAAAGAAATACTTTAGTGCTTGTTTTCACAAAATGGTCCATTCTACATTGAATGCATTGAAAAGGGGAATTTCTGTGTAGGGGCTATGCTGGAGCCATTCAAATCATATCAAATGTCCTCTCCAAATCATGGGTCACCTGATCTTCTAAAAGGTAAGGTCGCTCCTCTGTATGATACTTACATGACTGTCTACTTGTCATTACTCAAACAAAAAAAATAGGCCATGCCATTGAATGCTTGCACTCTCTGATATCCACTTGGTGGACTGCTCCACCTACTAGAATAACTCTCCTACAATTATTTCTATATTCTCTACTTGATTCCCTCTTTCCTTGTTATATTTTATCTCTTCTTACTGATCTGAGCTCTTGGGGCTATCTTCTCATTTTATGTTGACTCCTTTAGCTCCTTCCTTGGTTGGTCGCTGAGTTTGTTCTCAAGTCTACATTATTTGAAAATCAATGGTTATTCCATTAACCTGACTTTGATGTCCATAGGGACGTCACTGGTCACTTTGAACCACTTTGAACCTTGAACCCTTTAAACCTTTCAGAGTTTAATAGTTCAAGGTTCAACGGTTCAAATTTCGGTGGTTCAATGTTTTGTAAAGAGCCACATTCACTTAGTCTTCTTTATGAGTTTAAGGTGTCCTTGAACCAATTTTCTGAACAATTTGGTTGAACCCTTTTTTGGAACCTTCTTGAACCATTCACTCAAACCTTTCAAACCTTGAACTCTTTGAACCTTTTGGATGCAGAGTTCAATGGTTCATTCCATATTATTGAACCCCACCATTGAACCTTTTTGATTGAACCTTGGCATGGAACCATCCTTATAATTTTTTAGGAAATGCCTTAAGTGTTTTAATATTTTTCCTTGTGAAAGCCTACCCTTTGAACCTGCTATTTCCTTAGCTAAAAAGGCTTGTGTATTTGAAGAACTTGACTGCTCACTGCAAGACCAAAATGGTTGATATGTTGTCCACAAAAACAAGTGACAAATTTTGGGAACACAACCTAACCATTAACCCATCACACTCCACTTGTTGTTAGAGCACCTAAAACACTACCAACCTTCCCTCTATCAAACCCAACCCATTGATCAATACCCATTTTCCAAGCTTAAGAGTATCTATCCCTTCTACTCTACCACCTATTAGTACAAAGGTCACTACCTCTCCTTTTGTTACCAACCCAACTACCATTTATGCCCAATCCACATGAATCCCTCAATAGGCACCCATTATACCTAATCTAGGATACATCCCTAACGCACAAGGGTATGTACTCATTACTCTACCACCATCATCCACCTATCCTTACATACCACCTACCCAACCTTTGACATCCACATCCTAAAATGTGATAGCCTATTAACCACCAAACAATTACCAATATGTTAACTAACCTCAACCATAGTATCCACCTTATAATCCTCTAGGTGCACTACCTCAAACTAACCTAATGAAGATGCTCATAAACAAGATGACAAACCTCAAGTCATCCATTTTAGGGGCTCATAACATCCTATCCTATGATCAAATCTATAATGAATGTATTCATTCCCTTTTCATATCAGACCTTACCATCCTTAATGGGAGCTTCCAAAATTTACCAAATTTTAGAGCAAGGAGGACTCCCAACAACACCTTAGGGAATTTAGACATGCATGTTACATGATTTATTATGATGATTCCCTTCTCCTTCAAACCTTCCCCATGTATTTATCTAGCTTGACACTTGACTGGTATAGTAACATCACCAAACATTCCATCTTTTATTTCACCCAACTAGCACAGGTCTTCTTAGATCTCTTGTTCATTAACATTTGCAAGAAGGTCTCTATCATCGACCTTTATTATATAAGACAATTTGATGATGAGTCCATTTTCAATTTTGTTGCCCATTAGAGAAGTTTAATTAATCATCTTTCATTTTCCTTACCTCAACCAAAACTCATAGATATTTTTTCTCAAGCTTGTGCCAAACATATTTATTCTACATTGCATGTTCAAAGCTTCAAAACCTTTGATGAAGATTTTACCATGGCACATAAGCTATGAAACTAAGCCATATATGAGGGCAAATTAAAGCTACAAAATAAGAGCTCTACCTTTAATACCAATGGAACCTCTTCTTATAAACTAGGCAACCAAGCCAATGCCAAAACCAAGAGCAAGGGAACTATGAATGCTGTTGTCCTTAAAATGGCCCCTCCACCCAATCTCAATCAACAAAGTTCTCCCATTACCTCAAACTAAAACATAAGGAACCAAATCTGAAGTAACCAAAAATAGTTTACTCCACTTGGAGAATCCTATGCCTTAGTTTTGGAGAAACTACTAAAAGCTAACCTTATACAACTTTTGCCATCAAACCCCCCTAGCAGTTTGATTCTTCTCATCTGGCACCTAATTGGTACAATGCGAATGAGATTTGTGCTTATCATTAGGTAATTGGACATAATTTTAGTCAATGTAATACTTTCAATAATGTTTTTTAGAGCATTATCGACAAGGGGGAACTTGTGTTGGATAATCCCAATGCCCCACAAAATCAAGCTCTTCACATCTTAAGGAAACCTTTTCCCTACCATGCCCCTACCAAAAATAAGGACACACAGGTTAAATGTTCTCATGATGCCCACATGGTAAATATGGTCCTTAATATGCTTATCAATGGGGAGCCTACCATCCAACCTACGTGTTCCTTCCCCACTTCACCCATTAAGGTGTTGGAGTCACTTTCCCTTATTTTAAAGGCCCAAACTAAGGAGGTTAATTTTTCCTTAGCTTCACTCATAGAGTCTCTAGAATCATCAAAAAACCCTTTGAATAGCCTATCTAAACAAATAACCATTCCTAATCTACCATCTCCACTAACCATAGAAGAAACCATAACTATGGACATCATGCCTAAGGGAGCATATTTTTCATAAACACCTATCACGGAGTAATCATCTAGCCCAAACTTACATCCCTTTTTTGAGGAAATAAAAAAGGATACTTCTACTCCTCTTCAACCCATAGGTGTATCCTTGACACCCACTACCTAAGAGGCCATACCAATATATAGACCATTTTCTAAACTTGTTTAAAAGTTAGGTATGGTCACAAAATTGGACATAGACCAAACCAATTTTTGGTAATAGTTAGGGATCCCTTAAATCAAAAAACTTGAACCTTATGACACACCTTTAACCCATTTATCTATAATTTTAACACCACCTCTTAAATTGATCAGAACTTATACCAACCCCTCACCTTCTCAACCAACCAAAATAGTTGCCTCTCTAATGACCACATGACCAACCAAACCTTTCAAAACTCTTGGTGCATTCCCTACATGAAGCTTGGTTCACCCATACTTGAAATTGGAATTAATATCATCTAAGTCTATACCCAAAACTCAACCCAAACCAACTAAAGGGGCAAAATCATTAAAGATCTACATAGGATTCTACCTTTCCTTCTATCTTAGGGCCTCATCCCTCAACTTTACCTAAAAATCAAGTTCCTTTTAACATATGTCATCCACCACCATTGGTTACACCAACTCACTTACTATCTAATGCATTGGTCCTTCCCATATTACCAATATCTATACTATCAAACTCAAACACCCCAACCACCATCATACCCAAACTAAAACTATCGACTAGAAACACCACCTTACCTAAATCCTCTCTCACCAAACCCATTACTACCAACATGCCTATCTTACCAATCAAAACCATAACCTATAGACCTTTCCCACCTCTAGTTTAATCTTATACAACCATTTTCCAAAGGTCACTATAGGCCTCCTACCTCACCTTACCTCTTATCAAACATTTCAATCTTCTTGGTTTGAAACCGACCTAGTATAACAACCATCAAATGTATTCCTACCACAGGACACCTGGGCATGACATAAATAATTAAAAATCTCTTTGGGATATCATCCATCAACTTTATGAGGAAGATAATATTTTATTATATGAACTTCCCTCAACCCCTCTACCAATTCATCTAATAACCATTTGTGAAAGCCAACTTGATGCTCCACTCTCACCACAAAGTAAACTAGCACCTACCCAACCTCATGCCCTATTATTCCCTTATATACATAACATTAATATGGTCACATGATCATAAAAAAAGTATAAATGGAAGGCTAAAGTGTCTATTCCATAGATATACCCACCTTCTCATCCTAAACCAAACCAGATCCCAATCTCTTCATCTTCAACTAAATCCAAAGTTATCATCTTATGAACCTATAAGTCTAACCAATATGAATCCACCAAGTAGGTAATTATTAATAAAATTCACTATAATCCAAATAAAATGATCCTCTACAAGCTCATTTTCACCTCACCTCACTATCATCATGCCATGATTGAGGCTATGTATGTTATTTAGGTTAGACTAGGTGACTCGCCACCTATAGATGTATTCATAGGTACTCTCCAACTCTCCACCCTTATTACTTTCAATGACTTAGAGATACCATATATCCACCCTAAGGACCTAGATCTTCCTCTCTTTATTACTACCCACATCAACCAAACCCACATCAAATGGGTTATGATTGATGGGGGAGCTGACATCAACATAATATATTCCCATGTTAATGAACACCTCAAATTACTAGACAATGTCATGTCCTAAACTTCATTTATCCTTTGATCCTTTAATGATACCATGACCACTACTTTGGGAACCATTATCCTCCACATTCAACTCAGACCATGTATGCTCCTTGAACTCTTTTATGTAGTCATGTATGAATTCTATTTTAACATTCTACTAGGTAGACCTTGGATCTATGCTATGGGATATGTACCTTCCACCCTCCATCATTGTGTCAAGTTTGAACATGAATTTAAAGTGGTTACCATACAAGCTGACCCAAGCCCTTTTTCAATGTGCAATATGACCTACCAAACTAATGACATCCTCTTACCTCTAACAAAATCACCCCAAGCATCCACCACCAAGACCTCAACCATAGAAAATGAAGCCATTGTTTCTCCTTCCATAGAGGAATCTACCAAATCATATATTATTATATACCATATACCCATCATTGACCCCTTCGAATCTACCTTCCACCACCTTACCCTCAAAGAATACCAACTCCTTACACTCGATGATTTCTCTACTCCCCAAGAGTATGGGAAACTCATCCACCAACCAGTTTATGACTCTAACATTGGAACCATTATTCCCTTAGGTATTTTGAGCTACTCAACCCACTTTATCTATGGGGAAATTGACAATCCAATTGATTACACCACCACCCCCTTTTCACCACAATGATTCACCTCTACATTCTCTTACTTGGACAACCTAGACTGCACCAAAGTATACCTCCACAAGTGTGCCTAGAAAGGGTTTATCTTAGTATAATATGAGCATGGACCACACACATTGATCTCAATTGAGACCCAAAAACCTCAAAATAATCATGGCCTTAGCTTCATTCTAACTCACATAACCTACCGCTACCATTATTATAGAAGAGGAATCTTCCTCACCAACACCCCCTCCACCTGAGTGTGAGGATGAGGACATCATTTCACCTAAATTTTGTTTCATTAACATGATTACCCTTGGCCCCATGAATTATCAAAAGAAAGGGGTGCCCATATCCATCCCTTTGATCTACCCTGACATGGTGGGAGAAGACTCTTCTACCATAAACATGGTTTAGTGCTAGGATGAAGATTTTATTATCACCTACCTTGGTGCACCTGATTCCTCCATCTATAAATCCTTACCTTTAGAGACCTCAACCATGTTAAATAAATCCACTAAGGATAGTGAGATAAGAATTTTTGGTAATCCTCATATTGTAAGACTTGGCCAATCTCTTGCCCTTGAGGAACTTTAGGACTTCTCTACCTTTTTCTAAGACTATAGCATTACATTCACCTAGTCATATGATGATATAATTATTATTTACCTAGCCATTATCACTCACAACATTGTAACCAATCATGATGCCAAGCCTGTTAGATAGAAATTTTGATGAATGCATCCTTGCATAGCCCTTCTTGTTAAAGAATAAGTTTAATTCCACTCTTTATCGACTTCATTAAACCCATTGATTATCCACGGTTTGTTTAGAACATCATGCCTATCAATAAAGCCATAAGAATACTATGCATTTATGTGGAATTTCATGACCTTAAGCTTGTCTACCCAAAGGATGGCTTTCCCCTACCTATCATTGACCAACATGTTGATATTACAATAGGCCATGAGATGTTGTATCTCATGGATGGATTCTTGGGATATAATCAAATTTTAATTTCATCTAAAGATAAACACAAAACTACCTTTATCACCCCATGGGGGACTTTATATTATAGAGTCATTCCCTTTGGTATTAATAATCCTAGTGTACCTACCAACATTCTATAACCTACGTCTTCCATGACCTTATCCACATAATTATTGAGGACTATGTGGATGACCTCATCAAAAAATCCAAACTTCATAAGGACCACTTACTTGTTCTCAAGATTATTTTTGAGAGACTTATTCATTACCATGTCCACCTCAATCCCAAAAAATGTATTTTTGGGGACTTGTTAGGCAAAATCCCTAGCTTCATCATTTCCTTTCAGGGAATTGAAGTTGATTCAGCCAAAATAAAATCCATCCTTGAGATGTTACACCCAACTAATCTTAAGTAACTCTATAGCTTGAAATGGAAGATCCAATCCATTCACCACTTTATTTCTCAACTCTTGAACTAGTGCCATCCTTTTCATCACCTCTTGAAAAAGGACATCTCTTTCAAGTGGAAAATTGATTGTCAAAAGGACTTTGATTCACTCAAAGAATACCTTCTATCTCCACCTATCCTTGCACCCCCTAAGGATTACCAACCTTTATACCTTTATATCTCTACCATTGACCATTCCTTAGGGGCAATGCTTGCCCATCAAGATGAAAAACACAAATATCAAACCATCTATTACATAAGTTTCACCATTATAGACTAAGAAAATCAATATACTCATACTGATAAACTTTTCTTGGCCTTAGTCCTTGTGGCCACCAAATTTTGCCACTAACTTATTAACCATAAAACTTTTATCATAAACAATACCAACCCACTCAAATACATGTACTCCACTCCATACCAAAACTAGTGTATATCCAAGTGGCTCATGCTTTTAGCTAAGTTTGACTTTAATTTCCTACAATAGATGTTAATTAAGGGGCAAGTAATTGTTGACCAGTTTATCAATACACCCCTACCAAGCAACCGACCTCTTCCTCTCAAAATTTTATATGAGTTTATCACAAGCCTATCCCAAGAAGATTTCACCAATCACGTAACCATTTTATTTGATGGTTCCAAATGTCAACATAGTGGGGGATCCGGTATCATCCTTATCCCCCTTATTGGTGAACCACTTCCTTTATCTTTTACACTCAACTTTGAATTTACCAATAATGTGGCTGAATATGAAACCCTAAAAATAGGTCTCCAAACCATGCTAACTTTGGGAGTTAGAATAATCAACATCTTTGGTGACTCCCAACTTGTGGTCAATCAAGTCAATATAATCTACTAGTGTAAGAATGATATTTTAAAACTATACAGATAGTTAGTCATATAACTCTTGGCATCATTTAAACACTACCATATTCAAACCACCCCATGATCTACCAATAGGTTTTTTGATACCATGGCTTCTCTTGCTTCTTAGATCCCATCATCACCATTAGACTCTATGATATCAGTCATTGTCCATCACCTCAACAAACCTTTCTACACTAAGTTAGACACTTCAACCATATTTAATATATTGGAGATATAGCCTGACCTTTGGTATCATCAAACCTTCATCTACCTTAACCTTAACATAGTTCCTTCTAGCCTCTCTAGTAATGCATGTTGAGAATTTATTCAAATCACTTGCCATTACACCATTATGGGAGGGATCCTCTATAAACATAGTTTTGATGGCCTCCTATTCCATTACCTTTGTGGTCTAGCAGCCTCTCACACTATTAAGGAGATGCATGATGGTATCTATGGGAGTCACTTTAGCAAACTCATTATGGGTAAGTGTATCTTTTGCCTCAGCTATTAATGGCCTTTCCTTAACCAAGATTATTTTGACTATGTGAAAAATTGTGTCAAGTGTCAACAACATGCTAATTTACATCATGCACCCAGCCATGGCCTTCAATTTTCCATTGATTTCTATCCTTTTTCACAATGGGGTCTAGACCTTATCAATGAAATTAACCCCCACTCTTCATAATGACATCACTCTATCATCACTAAAACTAAATATTTCACCAAATGGGTGGAGGTTATCCCTCTTATCTCAATAAAATTTGAAACGCTTGTTGAATTTATCACCCATCATATCATCTACCACTTTGGTTTTCCCCATAATATCATCACTGACAATGGGAAATCATTCAAAAAAAATAAGTTCAAGGTCTTTGTGATGTATTTGAAATTAAACTAAGCTTTTCATCACCCTATTACACATAAGCAAATGGATAAGCAGAGGCCCCTAACAAAACCCTTAACAACATGCTTACCAAAATGGTCAATGCCTCAGGTCAGGATTAGAATTTGCACATCCCTTTTGCCTTATGGGCATATTTTACTAGCATCTAAACCCCTATAGGTGATACACCTTTTTTGCTCATGTTTATAGTTGAGTCAGTATTACCTCTCTAATTCTAAATACCTTCTCTTTGCATATCCTTGCATGATCTTATTTTAAAAGATGATTACAATCAAGAGTGTTTATCCCAACTTGAGCTACTTGATGAGTGTCATTTGGCCTCTCTTTCCCATTTCCATGTTTATCAAGAATTAATTAAGCATTCTTATAACAAATACCTAAAAGTGTGAGAATTCAATGTTGGAGACCTTGTTCTCAAAGAAAATCAACATGTAACTAATATAGAGAAAAGCAAAAGTGGAAAATTTGTTTTCAATTGGCTCATACCCTACAACATAACCCATAAGTATGGATCAAGAGCTTATCATTTATCCTCTCTCGAAAGAAAACTATAACTTGAGCCTCTTAATGTTTCACGTTTGTATCCTTTTATTGTTAAACAATGGTCACAATCATCATTGGTTTAACTAAGATCATCCCCTAAAACTACATTAATTTCCCTCTTTTTAGGGGTGACTGATTATAACTATATCATGTGATTATCCATCACAATCATATCCTAATCTTGAACTATGGGTACCATGGCTCTACCCTTGGCATGATTCTCATGGTACTTTCTATCCCTCTTTAGGATAGATCCCCATGGTTATTGTCACCCAACACTCTTTTAACCTATTAAATTTTTTTGTTCTCTTAGCTTTGCCTTCATAAAGGTAACGCATTGAACATGTCTACGAAAGTCTATGTCAAACAAATTCAAACAAATGCAAAAAGTAATATCAAAATTCAAAACCAAATAATGGGTCATTCTTAGCATTCATAGGCTGGTCCTTTCAAGGACAGCTATTGAAAACTCATCTAAAATTATAAAACATAAGGTGTATTTCTCCCTTGAAGGATAACTATCACAAGCATTTTAACTAATCATATAAACTTAGACCACTAAATTGAAGGATGGCTGAGTAAATCAATTATCAAAGCTAGTAATTTATTGGAAGCTTCTCACATTTATTTGCTTACTCAACCCCAAGAAAAATCAAAATAGCACATGACCCATAATAAAAAGTAAAATCAATAAGAAGTATTACAATTGGCTCTCCTAAAAACAATAATCTTGAAAAGCTGAAATTGACTCTCCTAGTTAGACTTCCTACATCAATCAATAAACACTTTATATATGAGCATATATTGGCTTATACTATCCTCTTAGAATCCAATAGAAGAGGCATGATAGTCTCACAAAAGGTTCCAGTTCCATCCATCCTCCATATATCATATGCATGATATTACAATCTTACTTGATGCAATATGATCAAGATATCCATTTACCAACCAAAGCACACTAATGCAAAGCATTTGAAAGGCTCATTTTTACTAAGTTGATCCAACTTCAAGTTTTATTTTTTTTCCTTACCAATGAAGAGGCATCATGTTTATTTATTTTTTATCTTTTATTAGTTCATATAGACATACCTCTCATTATCCTTATCACTTTCCTAAACATTTAGTTTGTTACCTACTTACTTTATGTATTATCATTACATCTTTAAACCATATCCACATTTTATATTCATGATCATAAACAACAAATATCAAATCAAATAATAACATTATGAGCTATATCCATGAACAACATCATCTACCTATCTATGATCAAAACACCATGAAATTAGATCATATCACATCATGCCATAAACATAATCCTATCCATCTACCATCAAAACATCATGTGAACATATATTATAGCCTAATTCATTATCATGAGCACAAACAAAATAAATGATCAACACATCATGAGCTGCATCCTATGTCATCTACCAATCTATCAATAACATTACCACAATAAGTCTCATACAAACCACATCAGCATAGACATAAATAAATACAATATGATTACATTGTCATATGACATAAATTCATTAATAACACATCCATAAACAAAATCATAACATTATAACTATATTTAAAACATCACATGCCTATCTCACTGAGTCAACATCTCATAAAGCATATGCAAGAAACCATAGACCATCAACCATAAGAAAAAACATAAATTCCCACAATAACATGTAAACCATAAACATACATCATCTATAACATCATCTATAAACACCATACATCATTTAATAATAAGTAATATATGTAATAATGTATAACCTCTCTCTCAAAACATGTACATATCACTACATCAACACATAGGATGGTATCAAAATAGTGTACACCTATCACCACCAATATATCAAAACATGTCTAAAACATGATCATCGAGCACTAATACCACTAGCCCCACCTACACCTATGATAATACTATTGAATCCACCTATACTTACACCTACACTCCCATATGGTGGTGGCCCCCCTAGTATCCTTGCATAGCCCATTATACTAGAGTAGCTATAAAGGGATCCCCTACCAAGATAGACTAGTACTCATCATATCTCATCTCAAGAGGAAGATATGCTATCACTATGGCCTCATATTACCTTATCTCCTCCACTATGGCTAGGTAACATGCCTATGACACTATGTTTGGTGGTCTTCCCACTACTATCATGACCACCCCTACTCTCTACCTTAATGAGTCTCTCTCCTATGTTACCAACCCCAAAGAGATCCTTGCCTAATCTCACTTAACAATTAGGGTCACCACCTGTGCCTATAATGTCACAACATATCCTTTTAGTGTGGCCACCTATGACTATAATGTATGTACCTATGATTATGCTATAACTATATCCCCTACCTATCCATCATGACCAAATAGATCTATAGCCATCAACCTCATACCTCTATCATCTCCACTAGCATATCTAACTACATATATGGTATAATACTAGGACATATATCCATTTGTATACCAAGCATAATTTATCAAATCCTTAATAGGGAGCTCCTCATACCCAACATCTAAAGCTATGGGAGCAAGTTGGGACACTGGAAACAAAACTTTTGAATCCTTCCTCTTATACTTGGGAAATGGGCTAGGGATACCCTATACCAAACCAAATTGTCAACAAAACCTATCAAATAGGAATATCTCCACATTCCTTTATTACCTACTAATGATCCATCTATATCTCTAAAGGGTGAGGGTCTACCTCTTATATCCTATTTATATTGAAAACTAAATATATGGCCTCTAGGTGATGTTTCCAACCACTAAATCACCTAGTTCACCCCTAGACAACTCAACATCATGGGAACCACCCCTATACCTAATGCATCCATATCATCCCTCCATTATATGAATCTAATAGGTAACTCTATCTATATATATCCACCCATAGTAATCTTGCTAGTCTCAGCACTTGAAAATGTTCATAGGCCAAGTAATGTAGAACCAGGCTGACACTGATGTTGTATCTCTTGGGGTGCCTAAACCCCCATAGCTCCTTATAGATATTCATGAGTAAAATAGGTACACAACTAGATAACATCTTACCTAGTAATGAATCCACCAAAACCCCCAGTAACAAATAGGTAAACCTCCTACTACATGAATCCAGAAGCCCAAAACATGTCACTACAATAATAAGCATGGTCATTAGCCTCCTCTCATCTAGAGATCTCTAGTATAATGTTGAGTATCAAAATCCTCCATCATGCCATCAAAACTAATCACTCTTATCCCCATGCAAATACTCAAGAAAATACACTCACTCCTCATGCTCAATATGATAAATTACCTCACCACATATTGGGAGCCTATTAATCCTATGAACATCCTCAAGGAGAACAGTCATCTTCCCAATTGGGAGAAATAAGGTGTTCATAGTAGGATCACATATCTTAATGAGTTTTATGACCATGGATGTGTCTCAGAGCACATGTTGATAGCACCTCATAGCCCCTAACCCCAACTTTTCCATATGGGCCTAGTCCTCTAGATTCATCCCCACATGTATCTTAAGAAAGATACATGACACAGAGTCATGCATCTGAATCTACTCCCTACCCTACATCATATTAAACACTTGGCTTATTCTATACTATTCTTATCCACCCTTGATTTTAACCCACTTGACCTATTCTACTTATTTACCCATTTACCCACTAAGTCTACCATTCAACACCCTATAAGATATGGCTACCTAGTAAACCTAACCCATTTTTACCTCATCTATTTTCATAAAATTTATTAATAATTTTTTTTTTAGTGGGTGACCACCGATGGTCATAGTGACTGTCAATGATCAATTAACCATTTTTACATGGATGTTGACTGTAAATGGTCAAGCCTAACAATTGATGATCACTATGGGCATTTTATGGCCATAATGACCAAAATCTACCACACCATATTATATTCTAAAATGGATTAAATACAACTATATCTACTACCCTTAACCCTCACCCAACTCAATTTACCTATCACACCCAACCATTCTTATTTTTTCATGCAAATTTGCCAATAAAACCTAAAACCCTACCTAGGGTATTCTAGCCTAAATTGAGCATTCCTAGCATAATCATGATCTCCTAACTAAATTTAATTACATTAAATCATACCTATCTACCAATTCAAGACACCACTTACCTTATTTCTTGATCTCTGCCATGGTTAGAGACCATGAATAGTTGATTAGCTACATCCACATGCTCCCTAAATCTCAAGCCCATGAATATCACACCCACACACACCTCCAACCAATGAGCAGTCACCAACTTAGTAAGCACCCTCACCATAAAACTTCAAAATCACCAGAGCACAAATTCAACAACATAAAATTTGTAAATGAGTAAAACTAATTTGGTTTTTACTTTTTACCCTATAAATTTATAGGGTTTGCCCTGACTATCGATAGTTAGGGTGACCATCGACAGTCACCTCTTAGGAGCCTTGACCATGGATAGTTAGGGTTCCATAAATTTACACTTATACCTAGACCAACCCTTTTTAGCAACCCTAAACTAGGATTTTCCCACTTTGGAGATTACCTTTTCTAACCAACCTGACCACCTCATCACCCTATTGTTGGTCTATTTTGACCCATCTAACATGAAATTTTTGACACTTTTTTATAGGTCTTTTGACTATAGAGACAACATTTTCATGTTGAACCCATTTGATCTTGTGTCACCTCATGTATACTAACCCACTTGTGTGTTTTTAGGAGCACTTTTTACCTTAGAATCATGTGATACTTGACTAGTTTATTTTTTCACTGAGAGCACTTCCTACCTTAGATACCCACTAGAAACATAAAAATCATGTAGGAGACTTATGTTTACAAGTGTTCCCAATTGGCATGTCTCTAGGTGATCATGGGTTTCACTTGTCACTTATCTTTCTTAGCACTGACCTTTATTCTTATCAACATTGGTAACCTAGTTTATGCACAATCTTTTATATCACACATTTTTATCATACTTTGTGTGTAATTTTTCATCTCAAGTGCCAAACCTATCATTCACCAATTTTCATTACCAACTACCATTTATCAAACCCTAACCCAATTTCAATTTCACCTCATTAAATCCTAGTTTGAGGGCAAATACCTCCTCCTACTCTTAGGGCAACTAGACCTTGAACCATACTCTATTTTTGTTTTTTAGCTCATTCACACAAGTAGCACAACAAAAAAGGGGGAAAATGTAGACACCAAAAAATATGCACACCTGCACTTTCGAATGTTGATAAACCTTTAAACCTACCTAGGACCCTCTTGAGACCAATTTATTCCAATTTGGTTGAATCAATCCCACCCATATTTAGATTCACAAGTTGACTCAAACTAGCCTTTAAGATCTCTTTCTTTGGGAACCTGACCATTGATAGTTAGGGTGACCATCAATAGTCACCATGGGAAACCTTGACCATCGATAGTCAGGGTCCACCTCCTTAACAAATAACATGCAACCACCCATCAAGCTTTTCTAAATATAACTCATCTAAATATTTTTATGAGCCTTATTATGGATAATTTATATTTAGATGGCCTAGTTACACCTTCGCTTCCACCTCTTACTTGTGCCTATAAGAATAAAGGAGGTTAAAAGAGAAATCCATCTACAATAATTATCAGGAGCTCAGTTATTTAGGAATTTTATATTTTAGGTCAATCAACATCATCAGTGTCATCAATAATTCAACCATCATATTGAGAGCTAACTCACCATCGCCTCTCAACCAGGTTCTCAAGTAATAATAATCAACTAAAATCAAGCTAGATTCCATCAATAGATTAACTACTTCAACCACTCACCCAATCAACTTTTGGTAAAATAAGTACTTGTTTGTCAATATTAATTTACTTTATTCCCATTTTGCATCAGTCTAGCCCTTGCCCATCTCCTAGAATCCATCTTTTGGATCCTATTATTCAAAAATTAACAACCCAAAACTTACACAGTAATCACTGATGGTTGATTTAACCATCGATGGTCTACCCAACTACTAACATTTAGCTCAACCATCAATGTTCACCTTAACCACTAACAAGTATTCTAACTATTAATGGTCATTGTGGTAGTGAAAACTAGCAAGCTATTTTCACCCATCTACCCTCAACTAAACTTGATTTTCTATGTTTTTGATCAATCACAGGCTCTTTCAAATTTTTTGAAGCATCCCCAACCCCCTTAGCATAGTATTAATTAGTTTATCACCAATTTGATCATTTCTAGTTTATTTTATAAGCAAGTATTCTTGTATTTAATTTTAGTACCTTTTTATTATTGATGTAAATACTTTCTTTCTAGTTTTGTAAACTTAATTATTTAAAACATGTGGATTGAAAACCCCTAAGGAAGCTCTCACTTTTGGGATCTAGCTATCACTAAGCAATCCACCCAACTATTTGTCTAACAAACAAGTTTGCTTTAGTTCTTTCTTATCTATAGGTCTTCCTCCCAAGCCAAAGAGGAGCTCTCACAACCATCTAGATCATGTACTATAAACAAAATCCAAGTTTTTCAACCACACTCATATCGAGTTTATTTTCTCTCTTTCTTAGAACTTAAGCAAACATTTACATGAAATAGGGAGTCTTATATGTTTGAACCATACTCACCTTGACATTTCATTTTCTATTAGACTTATATCTAGGTTTGCACATGACCCTTATGATAGTCATTGGTAGGTTTCCAAGAGGATTTTATAATATCTATGAGGTATTACTCATTTTGGATTACATTACACTAGGGGTTATACTTGGTTGGATAAAATGATTTATATTGGGAAGCATCTCTTGATGATAGAAATTCCACTTATGGCTACATCTTTTTTCTTGCTTCTTTACCTACTACTTGGTTATGTAAGAAGCAATAGGCTACTATAGTTTCATCTATAAAGGTTGAGTATAGGGTAACAATTATAGCAAGTCAGTAGATTATTTATTATGTTCATGAGGACATCTTCCATCTTTATTTCATTGATATATATTATACATGAGTACCTTATCACTTCTAGTTATCGAGACTCATACTATGGATATGCCATTATTTTTGTTTTGTCTTTTTTTAGTCTATAGATTAACTTGAGGGGGGTGTTAGATTATGTATTTCATGTAGTTTATCATGTTTTATAGTGTATTAACTAGCTATTTTTATTTTTAGTGAGTTTTTCCTATGTGAGGATTTATCCCACATTAGCCAGTTAGGCTAATTCAATATTTCATTTTGCTTGTATATACAAGTGGTTACCTATTGTATTGGCATACTTTATTATGCTTCATTATAAATAATATATGATTTGACTTATTTTTACATATCATATATGTAACTTCTTTATGTGATGGTTTATTGCTAACACTTTAGATTCTTGGGTTGGAATGTCTTTATTATTCCTAATAGAAAATATATTTTGTGTACATTATATTCTTGAAATAGATGTGAATACTATCAGTAATGAAACATTATATCAATGCTTAACTCAAGTTATAGAAACAATCTTTAAATAAATTCCTAGTATCAATATTGAGAGTATATAAGTATCTAGGGATGAAATTATTTAAAAAATATATTATCTTAGGTTTAAATTTTACATATTGTCACCCTCCCTACCAATGGAAAAAAGTGTGTCTATGAAAATATCAATGGTAATTTTAAACCATTAAATGAACCACTTAACCCTAAAATTTTATATTATCAATAAATTGTTATGTTAATACATTTATTTGGTGTCTTACAACATAGTACATAATCAATATTTAAATATTTGTTCATACCATTATTTTAAGTATTCCAATGTAACATATGGAAACCTTATATTAAATAAAATAATTAACTCATCATTTTCTCATGGCTTCAAAATCCGTAAATTAAAGTCATTTGATGAAATTTATGATCCTTGTTTATATAAAGTAATTTAGGGTTTCTATTAATAATTAAAACATCAATAGGATATATTTCATTAAATAATTTCTAAAAAATATTAAATTAAATCTTTATATTTGTTTTATCACTTTTCAAGTGGCTTTTTACACACATACTTTACATTGGAATAAAATATTTTAACACAATTTATTGACAAAAAATGACCATAAATTAAATTCAAAAGTATTCATCTATTCACCAAGGTAAATCTAATCCTATAACCAATTACACAATATTTTTAGAGACTTGTATACATCACAATATATTTCAACCATAATAGTTAGAAAATAATTACATTTTTTATAACAACCTAATATTTCATATTAAATATAAATTAATTTATGATACTCATAAAAATTTTAAGTTTATTTAATGTAAAATGTTGTCACTAAAAAGGATATTATATGTTATATACATTCAAATCATTTTAATATAAATTTGATCTTTAGCTTTCCAATTAAATATCAAAAAAATCCAAAATTATCATTTCATAACTACGAAAAGAAAATAGACATACACATGCCACATGACTATAGATCTTTATCTAACATAAATAGTTATCCAAATGTAATTATTAGAAGAATGATTTGAGTAAAAATAATCAAATCACCATAAATTTGTATGGTTCATATTCTATATGTTTCACATAAAATTAAATATTATTATGTTTATCATAGGTGCCTTGGACATTCTATTGATTTATGTAATGCTTTGAAAAATAAAATCTTGGATATCATTAATAGTTATCATATTAAGGTAAAACACACCTTAATAATGTTACTAAAAATTATATAGAAAAGGAAACTATTAATAAAAATATATAATCTCCTATGTAATAATTCCATAATGTTTCTTAGCTAGAACAAAAATAACAAATTTTAAAAGAAGTGTCATTTTAAAAAATAATAAATAAATTTGTACATAACATTTAATTATATATCACATATTTTAAGAAACAAACTTTAGGTAATATTGAAGTTACTAATAAACTACCTAAAGAATTTATCCAAAAAAAATATATCACTAATGACAATTATGCAAATCATATTATCTATTTAAAACTTTTGATGTTTTAACCATACATACATAATAAACAATGTACTAATATTTTTGTTGATATCTTGTATGACATTAATTTATCTAAACTCATATTATTAATAAAATTAGGAAATTCTATTGAGAATTTTTATAAAATATATTTACTTATATCACTTCTAATAGGATCAATTTAATTACCCATGCAACTTGGCCTAAAGCCTTGTCTTGTTACATTCCACATTGATGTCATCTTAACATAATACAATGTCATATTAGGAATTTTTTTGATAAAAAAATATGAATTTTAAACTTATATCAATCATAAATATGTTGAATAAAACTATGAAAGGAAACATATTCACTTTAATGTATTCATATCCAATGACATAACAAAACTATCATAATGAACATGAACATGAAATAACTAACAATTAGAAAAACATAAAACCTATTACAATAATAAATTCCATCACTCTCCCTTATGAAAAGGTGTCATATATTAAAGAAACCATCTTCCAAAAATATAATCATTACATATATTTCACAATAAATTATTAGGACCCATTCATTTTAAATATTTCTTTGATATTAATAAAATATATAGATGTATATGCTTTGTAATATGTTCCTTTATAATAATCACACATTTTTTTAGTAGTAATTGGATATAATATAACTATTATAAATAAGAGAGTGGACCAAAGTAAAAACACTCAAAAATTATATTTTATTGACCTTACTCAAAAAATGTCTCCCCTTCAAAGAGCCTAACAATATTTTTATACAATTTTTTTGTTTGAATACAATTCTACTCTTTCATAATGCAATATAATTATCGTTCATTTCAATTCTTGTATATTTTCTTGTATTCTGGTATTAATTTCATTTGATTCCATGATGTTTCATATCATCTAAAATTATATTAATTTATAGGTCCATATTCCATAAAAATTTCAGTGGTTTGGGGATTTCTACGACTATCTACCACATGATCTCACCTCACTCATTTAGTATTTTGGTGATAAAAACGTGGTAATAGAATTGGTAGAACTAATTTTTAGTGCAAAATCTACCCAATTTTTTCTTTTCTTTGTAAATAATTTTTATTTTAGGTTAGAAATTGTGTTCCAACAATTTTAAAACTAACATATGTTTGTTGTTATGAGATAAAAGGTTATTATTATTACCTATTATAAACAATTTTATGGGTTTAGCCACAATAATCAAGACATTAGATAGTGTTATATCTGGACTTAAGTTTTCATGTAAGTTCAAAGATATGCAAAGAGTCGATAATTGTTTTAAAATATTAGCCATAAAAATTCATTGTCTATCTATTATTTTTCATATACCAAGAAATTACTCAGAGTTGACCTCAAACATAGGATAGTGGAATATGGGTATGATTTAATTCCATAATTAATTTTATGAAACATTATGCTATCACTATTTAAGAATGGGATCATTTTTTATGTTAAATCATAACTCACACACACCCTCTATTAGATCTGTCCATATTCATGAATTGTGTCTAACCCTAGTAATATGGAGTTAGAAAAAACCACTAGTATCTCATCTCTCCCAAAAATATACACAAACATTAGGAGTTTAAAATATTACTTGTTACCACATTTCATTTGGAAAAA
This sequence comes from Torreya grandis, assembly GCA_037957365.1. Taxonomy (NCBI): domain Eukaryota; kingdom Viridiplantae; phylum Streptophyta; class Pinopsida; order Cupressales; family Taxaceae; genus Torreya; species Torreya grandis. The sequence continues at coordinate 2,546,468 of JARHVA010000600.1, read as the reverse complement.
GAAGTCATTCAATTATATCATTTACATCAAAAATGTCATCAAATCCAAGTTAGGATATTTTTTAAACTTTTCTTTTCTTTATTTTGTTTCAATACATATAAATATTTCAAATGAGCCCTTACCAAACTCAAGAAAATTTAAATGACTTACAAATATCAAAATAAAATTAGAAAATTTGAAATTCAAATTGAAGTATTATCTAATATTTTTTCAATATTTTCTTCATCAAAGGCCTAAAAAAACATGGTTTGTGTTGATGTAAAAATGTTAAAACCTAAATACATGATATAAGATCTTGGGTTAGCCATGATAGTTGAAGATAATCTCAATTCCTAGTGTTTTTATTCAAAAAAATTTCCCTTCCAACTGTCCACACCAAAATGAAACGTAATAGCCTCACATCCCAAAAAAAACTCATTTAATTCCTTATAGTCATTGAAATGTGAGATTGTTGTTAAAACTACTATGAAAAATTCACAAAGCTCAAAAATGTGTGAAACAAAAGTGGTATTTGTTGAATAATGAGTGACATATTAATATAAATGACTAGGAAGATGATCAAGAGTCCCTAGATGAGGAAACAAAAGTCTAAGATCCTGATGATACTTATCCCTAGCCAATTCATTCAATGTATGTTTTTGTTGGTAGAATAACATAGATTATGAAGATGTGTAGGATATTTTTCCTATATTCATGCATTACGCAATCATTTTTTCATTGTATAAGACTAGTTTGTCATATCTTCAGGACTTGTAATAGGCTACAATATGAATATACTTCACTTTTGGCACCAAGTATGAGAAAAAGATGAATAGTCATAGACTAAAAATGTCTATATATACTTTAGTTTGTAAGAAGAAGAAGGTTCCACTTTTTAGAAGAGATAAATAAGACTATCTGGTTATGGTCACCTATGTGATTTCTTATTATATTCCTTGTATGAGTTCTCATGTGTAATGTTTCGGTTACTTTCTATCTAGTTAAACTAAATGCATTATTTCTATTTATGAAATATTGGTTGTTCTTAATTCCTCAATAACATAGGATAATTAATGCACTATATGTTTATACCTTACAAATTATTGTATTATCATGATAGACTAGTCTATGCACATGAATTCTCTCATAGTTATCCTCATCCTTAGCATGCTCTTATGCTTCAAGAACCTCTGATAATAATGGTGTGGTGAGCATGGAAAATCATTTTTGAGAAAATTATGCTATGATGGTTACTAGTAAAAAGAGATATTAAGATATGGTTAGACCAAAGGATATGTAATTTTGAATAAGAAGAATAAAAAAGGACTAGTCTTACTATTTAGGAGATCATTAAAGAGCATATTTTGTTAAGGTGTGGAGCTAAAAGCTTCACCAAAGGAGTGTTTTACGAAGTTGATGGAACTACACAGTCACCGGCGTTGGTTAGGAGTGACCGACGTCAGTCAGGAGCAGACCAGGAGATGTTGGCGTCGGTCATGGATTGGTTGACGTCGGTCATAGGCAAGCAGGAAGGAACCGATGTCAGTCACTTGTGCATCCAGAATGCTATTTCCATGGACAGAACAAAATGTTTACATGATGGGATTAAGTGATAGTCTTAAGTCTGCATCTCTATTTTGAGTAAGACTGAGTTGAGCTCTTGTTTAGATAGGTGCATCTGATAGTTTTAATTGCATTGCTCATGTTTCCTAATATTATATATTGGGATAAATATTCATAGCTTAATTGGATAGTACTGTATAATATATGTACATGTGAATCAATCCAGGTTGTTGGAGTTGATTGTAACTCTTGAAGGAAAGAGATCTAGGAAGAGATATGTACATCACAGAGAGGTGTGGAAGAAAAGAAGTTTCTTCAATTGTATTCCTTCTATAAAGAATTTAATACAAGTTTTCATGGTGGTTTCTTGTATCTATTGTTCCTTGTCAATTCTGATTCTAGTTATTTATCTTTTTTATTTGATTTCGCATTAATTGCTTGCATAAGTGTAATCAACTTTGTTGGTTGATCCCCAGTAAACTGGTATTAGAGCCAGGTTCACTAACAGGTGGTTCAGATTTGTGTAGTGTGTATTGATTACAGGTTACTCACAGGGATTTCTGTTTGAGTGGGAGAAGCAATGGCAGAAGAAAGTAAACTGAGAATGGAGAAGTTTAATGGCAAGAATTACCAATTATGGATATTGCAAACAGAGGATTATCTGTATCAAAAGGACCTATACTTACCATTAGGTGGGATTTCAAAGAAGCCCACAGACATGGATGATGAAGAATGGGAAGTTCTTGATAGAAAGGCTCTGGGGTCTATAAGACTGAGTCTGGCATCTACTGTGATATCTAATTTATCACAAGCAAAATCAATGGTAGAGTTAATGTCTACTTTAGAAAATATGTATGAAAAACCCTCAGCTTCAAATAAGGTATACCTTATGAAGTAGTTATTCAATTTGCAAATGCATGAAGGTGGATCTGTGTCTAACCATCTAAATGATTTCCATGGAATTGTAAATCAATTAGGTTCAGTCAAAATTGTGTTTGATGATGAAATAAAAGCTCTATTAATCTTATGCTCATTACCAGAGAGCTGGCATAGCCTGGTAATGGTAGTTAGTAATACTACTTCTACCTCAAATATTTTAAACATAGATGATGTTGTTAGTGTTATCTTAAATGAAGAAATCCGTAGGAAAAGCATAGAGAAAACATCAGGGAATGCCTTAAATTTTGAGAGCAAGGGAAGGCAGAAAGAGAAGAGCAAGAAAGGGAGATCAAGGTCTAAGTCAAAGATGAGAGGAAGATCCAAATCAAGAAATGGTAGGAGGACAGCTTGCTGGAATTGTGGAAAGATAGGGCACATAAGCAAAGATTGATGGTCAAGGCCTAAGGAGGACAATCAACACGAAGGAAAAGATGAAGCAAAGATTGTAGGTATTGCACAATATGCTTTAATATTCTCTTTACATAATAATATAGAATCTTGGGTGTTAGATTCTGGTGCATCTTTTCATGCTACCCCCAATAGAGAATATTTTAGTGACTATGTCCAGGGATATTTTGGAATAGTGTACTTAGGGGATGATGAGCCATGTAGAATGATTGGCAAAGGTAAAGTTTAGTTGAAGATGCAGAATGGCAACACATGGGTATTAAGAGATGTTATGCATGTTCCTAGCTTGAAAAGAAATTTGAATTCTGTAGGAAAGTTAGGGGATGAGGGTTCTATAGTAACTCTCACAGTTGAAACTTGGAAGGTTACCAAGGGTGCACTTGTGTTAGCCAGAGGTAAGAGAGAAGGTACTCTCTATTTATGTAATTGTATTACTAACAATTCTCCTTCTGTATTATCTACTTTAGATGTAGATGCAAAGATGTGGCATCACAGGCTTGGCCACATGAGTGAGAAGGGAATGACAATTCTTAAGTCAAGAGGTAAGCTTTCAGATTTGAAAAGCATAGATCTAGATTTTTGTGAGCACTGTGTTTTTGGGAAACAGAAGAGAGTGAGTTTTCTCAAGACTGGGTCAATAAAGAAGAAGCATAAGTTGCAGCTTGTACACACAGACGTGTGGGGACTGGCTCAGGTTGCTTCTATTGGAGGATCACAGTACTATGTTTTGTTCATAGATGATGATATAAAAAAGGTATGGGTCTATTGTATTAAGAAGAAATCTGATGTATTTGAAACCTTTAAGATTTGGAAAGCTATGGTTAAGAATGAAATAGGTAGGAGATTGAAGTGCCTAAGATCTGATAATAGAGGTGAGTTCTGTAGTCACAAGTTCAACTGGTATTGTTATATGCATGGAATATGCAGGCAAAGGACTGTTCCAAGGACACCTCAGCAAAACAGAGTTGCTGAAAGGATGAACAAAATAATTATGGAGCGTGCACGGTGTATGAGGTTGCATGTTGGGTTGCCCTTAGAGTTTTGAGTAGAAGTTGTTGATACAACAGTGTACTTGATTAGCAGAGGACCCTCTACAGTGCTAGATGGTGGAATTCTAGAAGAGGCATGGACAGGTAAAAAGGTAGATCTCTCATTTCTCAAAGTTTTTGGTTGTGAAGCCTTTATGCATGTTGATAAGGAAAATAGAAAGAAGCTAGATGCTAAGTCTATGAGGTGCACATTCATTGGTTATGGCTCAGGAGATTTTGGTTTCAAGTTTTGGAATCTAGGAACTAACAAAATAATTAGGAGATGTGATGTTGTTTTCAATATAAAAGTGATGTATAGTGATCAGCTGAGGAAGCTGAATCAATCTGGGCAGAGTAATGGAGAATTAGATGAGGTGATGATCCAAGATGAGCTCATAGGAAGAAGAAATAATCACTTACAGGAAAACACAGAGACTGACGTCAGCCAGGAAGGAATCGACGTCGGTAGAACAAAAATCGATGTCAGTTAGACAGTGACCGACGTTAGCCAGCCAGGAACCGACGTCAGTCATGGAGAACTGACGTTGGCCAGTAACAGGCTTGGAAGTGACTGAGGTCGGTCATTGTCAGAGACTTTGGGTGGACAGCGTGTTGTGAATGAGTCTCAAATGCCCATCAGGAGGTCGGAAAGGGTAAGTAAACCTCTAATTCGATATTCCCCTTCATTATTCTATTTATTGCTTACTGATGGTGGAGAACTAGAGAGTTTTGAAGAAGCAATACATGTAGAGTCCAAGAATCAGTGGGAGCATGGCATGGTTGAGGAAATGGATTCCTTGAAAGAAAACCAAACATGGGATTTGGTTGAGCTACCAGCAGGAAAGAAGACACTGAAGAACAGATGGACCTATAGATTGAAGGAAGGTGAGAATGGACAGATGAGATAGAAGGCCAGATTGGTAGTGAAAGGATTTGCACAGAAACCAGGTATTGACTTTGGTGAGATTTTTTCTCCTGTAGTTAAAATGACTTCTATACAGACTGTATTGTCTTTAGTTGCTATTTAGGATTTGCATCTTGAGTAGCTTGATGTTAAGACATCATTTCTTCATGGAGATTTAGATGAAGAAATATATATGGAACAGCCGGAAGGATTTGAGGTCAAAGGTAAGGAGAAGCTAGTGTGCAGATTGAAGAAAAGCTTGTATGGCCTCAAGCAAGCTCCAAGACAATGGTACTTGAGATTTGATAGGTTTATAACTGAGCATGGCTATAGTAGGTGTCAATCTGACCATTGTGTGTATTTTAAGAGATTGGATAATGGTAGATATATTATTCTATTATTGTATGTAGATGATATGCTAGTTGCAGGATCACATATACAGGATATCTCTGAGCTTAAGGTGAAATTAGCTCACACGTTTGCCATGAAGGATTTGGGAGCAACAAAAAAAATCCTTGGCATTAATATTAAGAGAGACAGGAAAAATCACAGGTTGATTTTGTCTCAAGAGGATTATGTGATCAAGGTGTTAAAATGGTTCAATATGCAGGATGCAAAATTGGTAAGCACACCTATGGCTGGACATTTTAAGTTAAGTAAAGAACAATGTCCTAATTCACATGATGAGGTAGAGTACATGAGGAAAGTTTCATATGCTTCTGTAGTAGGGAGTTTAATGTATGTAATGGTTTTTACTAAACCAGATATTGCCCAAGCAGTGGGAGTTGTAAGTAAGTATATGGCCAATCCAGGGAAGGAACACTGAAAAGCAGTTCAATGGATCCTTAGATATCTGAGAGGAACCAAAATTAAGCATTTGTGCTATGGTGGTTCAAAAACTTCTCTACATGGTTATGTAGATTCAGATATGCCAAGTGATTTGGATGGCAGGAGGAGCACCATAGGATATGTTTTCACTATTGGTGGAACGACGGTTAGTTGGATTTCTAAGTTGCAGAAGGTTGTTGCCTTGTCAACTACAGAAGTAGAATATATTGCAGTCACAGAGGATAGTAAAGAGATGATATGGATGACACAATTCATGGAAGAGCTAGGAAAGGAGCAAGAGATTTGTAGATTGTATAGTGACAGTCAGAGTGCAATTCATTTGGCTAAGAATTCAGCCTTTCATTCAAGAACAAAGCATATACAGCTAAGGTACCACTTCATATGGTAGGTATCGAAAGATGGTGAGTTAAATCTGGAGAAGATCCATATAGATAAGAATCCTACTGATATGCTAACCAAGCCAGTTACAAATTAGAAGTTGAATCTTCATTCAACTTTTGTTGGTCTTCATGATTGAGTTGAAGATGGAAGAGCTAGAAGATGTTGCTATACAGGTATTGGTGCAGCTGTTTATCTCCAAGTGGGAGATTGTTAAGGTGTGGAGCTAAAAGCTTCACCAAAGGAGCATTTTGCAAAGTTGTTGGAACTACACAGTCACCAGCATTGGTCAGGAGTGACCAACGTCGGTCAGGAGCAGACTAGGAGATGTCGGCGTCGGTCATGGATCGGCTGACGTCGGTCACAGGCAAGTAGGTAGGAACCGATGTAAGTTACCTATGCATACAGAATGCTATTTCCATGGACAAAATAGAATGTTTGCATGATGGGATTAAGTGATAGTCTTAAGTCCACATCTCTATTTTGAGTAAGATTGAGTTGAGCTCTTATTTAGATAGGTGCATCTGATAGTTGTAATTGCATTGCTCATGTTTCCTAATATTATATATTGGGATAAATCTTCATAGCTTAATTAGACAATACTGTATAATATATGTACATGTGAATCAATCCAGGTTGTTGGAGTTGACTGTAACTCTTGAAGGAAAGAGATCTAGGAAGAGATCTGTACATCACAGAGAGGTGTGGAAGAAAAGAAGTTTCTTCAATTGTATTCCTTCTGTAAAGAATTTAATACAAGTTTTTAGGGTGGTTTCTTGTATCTATTATTTCTTGTCAATTTTGATTCTAGTTATTTATCTTTCTGATTTGATTCCGTATTAATTGCTTGCATAAGTGTAATCAACTTTGTTGGTTGATCCCCAGCATATTTATGGACAGATTTTCAAAAAAATTAGTGTAAGTTACCTAAATTATTATCTAATTAGTTAACATGGTTGGAATATTATTTTTTAACCTAAGGATGGAATAAACTATAATCTATACTGAAGAAAAGATAGACCAATTGTAGAGATTGGAAACTGACTAGACAAGAGTGATAGATCATTAGATTGCTACTATAGTAGATGGATATATAACTGAGTTTATGATACAAGGATATATATCTTTTAAGATTTTGAAAGAATTATTCATCATAAAAATTCAAGGGAAATTTTTGTAGTGACTGCCTATCCTTGTGAAGATGTTAGTTGTGGACAAGGCCATGGTTCCTACTCCAATCAATATGGAGTAGTCACTTTGGGAATATGGGGGTGTGTGTGTGACACGATAGTGAATGATGATTATTTGATTAGATAAGGATTGAAATTGAATCCATAATGGATACACGATGGAAGAAGAGTCAAAAGAAGAGTTTGGATTCATAATGTGAGCTGTAAAAATAGAATAGATGGTATAAATAAAAAAACTAGGTAACTATAAGAAGAGTTAAGAGTAGCAGTAAGATAGATGAAGAATGAGTATGAAAATGTGACTAACAAGAAGAAAGAGATGAATAATGAAGGATAACTAAAGATGATATGAAATAATAAGATGAATTTCTATAAAAATAAAGAAGTGATGAAGAATGAGAGGAAGAAGAGACATTCAAAGATAAAGGCGATAATAGTGTAAAGGTAGATCAGTTAGATGAGAGATGTAGTGTGTATCTATAATAATGGGTATCAAACAAAGAAGTAGAGTAAATCATAGAGTAATCATAGGTTAAATCTTAGAAGAAGATGAATTCATAAGAAATAATAATTCATTGAAAGAGCATGCATCCCTATAGCCCAATTTTTTATATTATAGTATAAGTTTTCAACCAAAAGAATAAGTAGACAATAGTTTGGAAGGCCCATTTTAATAACAAGTGAATCATTAGGGTGATAAAATATAAATAATATCCATTCATAAGGATTTGAAGGCCATATGGTTTTTTGAAACCAAGTATAGAAAAGTATGAAACATAAAAAAATAGAGTGCATAGATTAATTCTCCTAGTCCATAAAAATGTGCAAGTAAGATTACACCGAATCTAGCCTTCCATTATAATAGTTGTGAAGTATATCCCATTGATACTAATTTATAAAAAAGGTGATATAGGATAATTTATAAACCTAGTGACATATGATGGGTCTACAGACCCTAAGAAATACCTACTAACATGTGAGATGAGATGGTAGGATAAGGTTATTATAAATAAGGCTATAAAAAATTGTGAATTAATACAAGCACTAAATATAAGAGCACTTTAGTTTATGTACTACATATAATCACTTAGTAAAGTCTATATTAGGTTAATGAGTGGCTCATTATAAAATTCAAAATAAAGAAATGTACAAGTTAGACTATTCAATACCTAAAGGAGAATAGGTAGAAGTTAGGAGAATAAGTCTATGACTATGGTCACAAGTTCTCTGATGTTATGAATAAAGTGGATTTCACCTTAGAGATAAAGATAAAGATGTGTGGTTTATCACAAGATTTCACTCCAAGATTAGATTTTATATATCGTAAACCTAATATGCTACTAAGGTAGATGCTAGAGTTACTGCTCTTTAGGTGGAACAAATTGAAGATTATGGGCAAGCTTCCATAATGGGTTCTAAAATTGAAAATACATTTAAATATTTTATGAAGAGAATGGAATAATATCATAAATCAAATAAACCTAAGCTAAATCTATGGTTCATGGAGTGTGGGAAAGAAGGACATCACAAGAATGATTGTCTTGAGATAAAGACATATTTCTATGAAATTTGTATATTAGTAGGGCATGTAATAATGTAGTTCCATTTTATACAATAGTATGCCAAAATCCCATAAATCTTGTATTGTAATTTCTATAAGTCACATAGTCACATTGTAAATAATCATAAAGATTTATAGGAGCTAAAAGAAGATATCACAAAGAATGTATTGGACATCATTGAATAACAAGTATCCTCAGCAAAGTAGATGATTCTAGACCCAAAGGTTGATAAGGGTTATGTAAACCAAAAAGGTCTATAACAGATTCCTAGTTTTCCTCAAGACCAACCTAAAGGTTTGATTAGATGTAAAACACCTTCACTGAGTTGGACACCACCATCACCAAAATACTAGTATGTAGCACTTTGGTATTCAATAATGATGCAGCAACAATAAACCAGTTGGACCTTACTAGTTTCATAATAACAATTTAGGATTGGAGATAATACCTAATAGCATCAACACTTGAATATAGTGTAGAAAAAAGGAGGTTATATAGGAGGTTAGTAGTTGAACATAGGAGGATATAGGGTGGATACAGAGGGGGTTACCAAGGTGATTGAGGAAATAATTACCAATGCCCTATTTTATAGTGTTACTTATGTGGAGAGTATAATCAAGTGCAACACAATTTCCTTTTGAATCTCCAAAGACAATCTTACTATGAATATTTTAGGGTATATGAGTAGTATGAGATAGAATATTTTCCCATGTTGGAAAAGAAAAGAAATGAAAAGGATGTCAGGAATGTTAACATGGTGAATGCACAGCCTACAGAGGATGCATTTATGAATGCCATTACAAGACACCAACACATAGAGAGGATTGTCTCCTCTCAAAATGCCTCAGGGCTAGGGAATCTAGAAAGTGAAATAAGATAAATACCCAAACCTAACTATATAAAATGGGATCATGTTTGAAGTTGCATAGATGTTGAAAAATATTCAACACTAAAACACTACTGAAGGAGATGCTATAGTAATATATGACCAAATGTATGTTTAGATTGTGCACATTATGCACCAGGATGGAGTTATTACTATAATAATAGATTTACTTAATCTATTAAGTACACTATGTAATGAAGACATTTATTAGAATATTATAAATCTGCTAAATAATTTACTAGAGTGTATGCAATGAGGGTAACAAAAGATAAAAAACTTGTTTTATATGTAAAAAAAATAAGCCTTGGGATGTTGATGTGTGAATTGACATTGAATTTACAAGATATGAAATTATAAATGTTTTTTATTTTGATAGCATGGTTAATATGATCCCTAGGTCTACATGGGAAATGATCAACCAACTAGTTCTAAGTTACAGTCTAGTGACTTTGAGCTTACCAGATTATGGAAGAGTTGAACCCATTGGCTGATTAGAAGATGTTGATATCAAAGTCACATAACTAATCCTAAGAGGTGGTTTTGAAGTCATTGATATGAAGACAATAGAAACTAATTACCCTACATTGATTTACAATAAATGGGCATATGATGTCTAGATGATTATCGATACTGTGTAAAATCAATTATAGGCACATCAAGGAGATAAGATTGTACTCATTCCTTTACATAAGGTGCACAAACCCTATATCATCTTATATTAATTAGAATCTTATTATTTCATGAAATAAACTTGTTATATGAAGGTAAACTCTGAGGAGAACCTAAAAGCTTTGTGCACATTTAAGTGTAATTTTTTGTATGAGCATATTAAACCTCAGGTATAGTTTTTACTCACTCAAAAGTTGAAGACATCTAAATAATGGAAGCCCAAACCAATATTTACTCAGCCATTAACACCTCAATTTTTAACATAGGATTATACATCCATGTCTATTAAATCTCTTACTTAGAAGTTGATTTTATCTATCAAGCAGGGTATCATATGGAAGATTATATAGAGCCAACTAGAGAAGGCACTTTGACTTGGGAAATAGATTCATCTATTAGTGAATACTTAGATACGAATCTAATCAAATGGAATTAAGTTGATTATGAACTCTAGCCTATGTAAATGGTCTTTTCCACAAAAATATAACTTCTTTCATATTGTGCAATAAAGACATCAGTCAATTCATTATGTGCCTACAAGATCATTTGCCTATGATCAGTTAGCAAGTTAGTGCCTTGCATTATGCTTTGAAGGGAGTTACAATGATATGGTGGAAAATTCATAAAAATGACTAGCTAGAATGGGATGATGCATGTGAGCTTATGATTATCATATTTTAACTACCATATGTCATCATAAGTAATTGTCCTTAATTTCAAGAAGTTGAGTGCCATAAAATGTATATCCACAAATGTGTTGAGGTCAAGAATAAATAATGTATGGCACCTAAGTACTAATTTCATATATTTCATTATACACTTTCCCCTTTACCATCAACATGGTATATGTATCAATAATTTAGGAGGGAGATAAAGCGTTGGGCACAAATGCAGAGTAAATTTATATAGAATTTTGTGTTTGAAGATGAGAATCCTCTTATTCATAATGCATTGCTAAAAATCAAACATTTCCTATGCCATGGGTGCATATAATATTTAAGCACCATGATTGAGTCTCCTATGTAGAAGAATGCCCAGTGATCTAAATACAACATTACAAAGATATAAAGTTTTCAAGATAGAAGCATAATATCTTATGCAACCATGCCACCAAATATAGAATGAAGAGGAGGAAAGTGAAGATTTAGTTACTGATGATGATATTGATGTGACTTATTTATTTAAACTTGAATGACTAGTAGAACCATTAAAGGATCTAGTTGTAGAACCTACTAAAGAATAAAAGATGCACAACATACATAATCCAGAATAACAAGGGAAAATATTAATACAAGAATCTATTGATGATAAAAAAAACAAAATATTTATTAGAAACCTATTAAAAATCATGTTGAGAACATCAAAAGTGAGGAGATTCCTAAACTAACACATATAGGTGATTATTGGACTAAATCCAAAGTTTCAAAAGATATGCAACTTATGTGAGATTATCAGTATGTGTTTCCCATTAAATTTTTAAAAGTCAGAGGAGTAGATCCATCCCTAGGGGAAATCCATATCAAACTCAAGGAGTGCACATGACCCATAAATAAATGGACATATATGTTGAATTTGAACATGAAGTTGAAAGTGAAGATTGAAATAGATAAAATGCAAGATGCAAGTATAATCTATCCCATAGAGAAGGTATATTGGGTTAGTCCTATGGTAGTGTATAAAAATAAAATAGGGGAGTTCAAAGTATGTGGTAATTATCACATTTTGAATGATGCATGTGTGAATGATCCATTTAATATTCCCTTCATAGATGAAGTTTTGGAATCCATCATAGGTCATAAATTTAGTCTTTCATGGATGGCTTCAACATCTATCATCAAATACTCATCATAAAAGTAGATAGAGCTAAAACAAAATTTTCCACATAATAGGGATCCTTTGCATACAAGGTAATGCCTTTTGGCCTCAAGAATGCACTTATAGTTTTTTTAAAGCATTGATGATTATGTTTAAGGATTTCATTCATGACTTCATATAAGTCTATATAGATGATTAGGTAGTCTTCACCTTGTTTAACAACACTTGTCCAAGTTTTACCTCATGTTAGAATGCTATCAAGCTCTACATATTACCTTGAATTTGAAAAAATGCTTATTTTTTACACCTTTTAGTGTCTTGCTAGGTCATATAGTGTACAGTGAGGGGATTTTGGTGGATGAGGCTGAAATTTTAGTCATTCTTAGTATGCATCCACCAGTTAGCTCTATAGAAGTACAATCCTTTCTTGGCCATACAAGGCACTATCAGAATTTTATCAAGGGATATGAAGCCATTTCATTTCCATTGGAATATTTTTTACACAAATGTATGAAGTTTGTCTATACTTTTGAGTGTCAAGAAACTTTCATAGAAACAAATTATAGATTGGTCACTATGCATATTCTCATCTTTCTGTATTAGAGCAAGCCCTTTCATCTGCATGTTGATGCTTATAATATTGCAGTCAATGCTATGATTATGTAGCTAGGAAATGGTGGATTGGACCACCCCATACATTTTGTAAGATAAAATTTATTCGATACAGAAAAGAATTACATAAAAAATAAAATATAAGTAATGGATATATTGTTTGCACTATATAAATTTAGACACTATCTTCTTATGATACCATTTGAAGTTTCCATGGATCATCAAGCCCTATGCTACCTAATCAATAAGCCTATACTCAGAGGATGCATTTCAAGATGGTTAATAATATTTTAGGAATTTTAATTTCACATTAACATCAAGCTAGGAAGATAAAATGTGAGGCCATATCATCTCATTTGCATCACAAATGAGGAAGAACCATAGAACTATAGGAAGATTCTCCTAATACTCATTTATTTCGAGTTTTTATAATACTTGAGAATTTTGAGGTAATTACAAATTTCATCAAAAAAGGATTATTCCCTATATATTACCAAGAAAGAGACAATAATAACTTTATCACCCAAAATTGCCATATACTATTATAAATGGGCTCTTGTATCATTTAGGGAAGGATGAAGTACTATGCAGCATAGTTTTAAAACATGAATGACCATAGATCTTGTAGGAAACATACTAAGGAATAGAAAGAGGTCATTTTGTCAAAGAATCTACAATAAGTAAATTGTTATAGAGTGGGCTATGGTGGCCAAACCTTTTTCAAGGTGCACATATATTAGAATAGCATTGTGACATGTCAATGAATGGGTTAACCACTCCAAAAAGATGAAATGCCCTTATAGTATTTTTTATCCAAATAAACTTTTGAATAGTGGGGAATCAATTTTATTGGACCTATCAATCCTATAATTAAATGTAGCTAAGCATGGTATATTATCATTATGACAAATTACTTTTCCAAATGGGTTGAAGTTCCTGTGACACCCAGTTGTTGGCTAAAGGATACAATAAAATTTATTTATGATAATATCATCACAACATTTGGATTCCCCATCAATCTTGTTAGTGATCGAGGGACACATTTCTTGAATAATATTATCAAATATATTACTAAAGAATTCATGATTTCTCATCATAAAAGTATTGTGTACCATCCAAAATATAATGACCAAGCTAAGGATTCTAATAAAGTATTGGGAAAGATGTTGACAAGGATTTATGATGTTAAAATGGATGATTGGGAAGATCATCTTCCTTAGATTATTTGATCTTATCATATGCACTATAAGAGGGATACAAGTTTTAATCCATTTTAGTTGGTCTATGGGCTTGAATTAGTAATATCGATGGAATACTTGGTACCCATTTTATGCATTGCAATGGTTATGAGATTAGAATATCAAGATTCTCTCACAAACATGCTTATCAAACTAAATAAGATGGATGAGTATTGATGCAAAGCATATTGGATGTAGGAAGTTCATAAGTAGAGAAAAAAAGCATGGCATGACAAGAATTTGTGCAATAAATAATTTCACAAAGATAAATCAATTTTGTTATATGATAGTCACTTCAGAGCATTCCTAGGTAAATTATAGATTAGATATAAAATGTCTTATAATATACATGAAATATCATAGCAAGGAACCATTATTTTGAGATATTTATAAGGAACCATTTTGACAAGATGGGTGAATTATTTTTGGCTTAATACCTACCTCCAATAGTCTTGATTGATCTCTTTCTACCAAATGAGTGGGTTTTGAGTAGTACCAATTAGATTAGGATTTTCCATTTCTCTATGGTTTCTTATGTGTTTCTTTTTGTCTCTATGTGTGTGTTTGTAAATGATCTCTTCATTAGTTTTTTAGAACCAAGACAACAGGTATAACATGTGCCAAACATGTATAGAATAATTTAGGTGCATCATTATTAATGTTAGTAAGAGTGAAAAAAATAAATTAAGTCTAGGAAATGTATGGTCAAGTCACATCAGCCAATATCTTCTTCATATAATAGTCATCCATAAGCATTTAATGCCATATCCAAGGTTTAATTGACCTAATATTCATCAAATAGGTGGCTGATCAACATCATATATTCATACTCTAATATGGAAAATAAAGAATATAATGAAATATCTCGAGTCATGAATCAATGACTAACTACCTTAATTTCTAAATTAGATAAGATTTTTCACATCAACACTCACATTTATATCAAACATACATCTAATCATGAAATTTATATGGAAACCAATAGGCATGAAATATATAAAGGCACAAGGTTGAAAACCAAGTATGCATTTCATTATTTTAAATATTTTCACAAGATGAAGCTTCAAGAGCTGAGTTAATTTATACTATGTAAAAATCCCAAAAGAATTAAATTTCACTATTTAGAGATCATGGATCATTCACAACTCATTAGGATCTTGAAAAATTCTTAGAAGTAACAGGCATAAACCTTACACATTAGTTGACAAAATTAATTGATCAAAATCCATTTTATTACCTCTAAGAAGTAGAGCAAAAGATCTTCTAGCCAGATCTTATCGATGTTTCACAATCATTGGCTCTTTCAGTCCCACATAGATTATAGAATATAGACATCGAGCACATAATTTGCATGCCCATATTTGATAACTTGGGGGATTTTTTGTAAATCTTGTTCATCTACTAAAATGATGTCAACATTTATATCAGCCCTGACACCACTATAGTCATCAACACCAAAGTAATAGATTAAACTTTAGGCATGCCTATGCAAGGAAATTTTCTTGATCTGTATAAGACAAGAATGCCTCCTATCCTTCAGGAGGTTAAAGTTTTATATATTTGAGGGTTATGGGGAATCCTAATTAAATAAATTAAATATGAACAAGTGCACATCTGGGTCAAATGCATCACACAAATATTCTAGTAGACTACTAAATTAGTAAAGAAAATTCCTAAAGGAGTGGTGGACATTGCACATTGCATGATCCACTACAATGAGTATGTTAATTTGCCTAAATTATTTATACATGAAATAATTAAAAACATTGATAAGTGTTGCATGACTTCCAAACAAATGTTTTAATACCCATTTTTCATTTTTCTAATGTGTTTCACCCAATAGAAGTCCCCAAAAAGAGAGGTGCACCCCAACATTGACTATTGGCTAGCATAACAATTCAACAACCTAATATGGACACATGAACATGGTTCCCTAGTACATGATGGAAAATTAAAGACATGGTGGGAGGAATGCTTTGATCTGATTTCTACACATCTTCAGTTGTTGTCAAATGTCATGCAATACCTTGGATAATATGTTGTTATCACCTTGGTGTAGTATCAAAAAGTAAATTACAAGCTCTCCATCGAATAACAACCACTGTCACCTCTACTAAAGTGTAAAAAAATGAGCATTAAACCTGACTAGATGACCCTAAGATGCCTAAATCATAAGCTTTCATGACCTACCTCAAATGGGAATGGATGAGTAGGAGGTTTACCAGGTGATGGTCATAGATATGGTAGGTTAATTCTATGATAGGGAGGAAGAGAAGAAGTTCTTCTTCTAAAAGGTAGTGTGAATGGTTCAAGTGTGTAATAAGGTCCCACTGAGTTTTTGGGTAGACCTACCACCATGACCTACATCCACTACTAAAAATTCCATAAGATTATCTAGTGTACATAGCCATAACTTAGTGAGAAGATAGGGTTACTCCTACCTTGGAAGAATGCACATCTGGAAGGATAGCCATAGCACAGGAAGTGTAGTCTTCTCTATTTTCAACTTCACCACCACCCAAATGTAGTTTGGTTACTTTGGGGTGAAAGAAAGCACATGTATCTAACTCCATAGTCCAATCAAGTGATTCACCACCTTTAAAATAAGCCTTAGAGGTCAAAGAGTTCATGCCATAACATCCTATAGCTAAATAACAATAGGCTTCATGGAAGGAAATAGCTCATGTAGTAGAATGGTGAGTTAGATAAGAGGAAAAGAAGTACCATAAGGAACATGCCCAACAAAATCAATCTTAACAAGTAAGTTATAAATCTAAAGAAGTCAAGACCATGAAAAATGCCCAAGATGTAAAGGTTGACCAATAAAAGGATCTCAATGTGGCCAAGAAGACCCATGAAGCTGTCGATGTAACAAAATAGGTGTAGGAGGTACAAAAGAATAAGATGGATGAAGATCATAAGAAAAAATAGGTTGCACTCATTGCCAAGGCCAAGGTATAGGAAGGTAAGCAACAACAATAAGATCATTATAACAAGATGAAGATGACTTGTCACATACTAGCAAGCCTAGGAAGCTACTAAGAAGAAGAAATAAGAAGATGAAGCCCTGAAGAAATAACAAACTCAAGCATAGGAAAAAAAAGCAAGTGAAACTAAGGTATAAGCTAAACTAAAGGCACAAGGATAGGCTTAATCCAAATAATACAAGGCTACTACACTTAAGGAATAGAAAAAGGAAGAAGAGCATGCATTATAACTAGAAAAGGAGGAACAATAGAAAAAGAAAGTTATAGAGTATGAGCTCAATTATAAGGCCATAAAAAAATCCAAGAGAAAATATGATAAAGATGCTACACATTAAGTGAATCCTAAAAAATAGGCTATAACATAATAAAAACAAGTTTTTAAACAATAAAAAGTTAGGTTAAAGTAGTCAAAAAATAAGAATATCAACCCACAACTCTAATAAGTACACAACCAGAATTGCCTTTAGGAGGATTCTTGCTATGGGATATCTATGTTCAACACACCACATTATCACTTCCAATTATGACCATGCCATGACTTAACCCTTCAATGAATACAAGAATTTTCATAACATTACCACTCCTATAGGAAACATCCTTATATGTTTCTAGATTATCACTAAAGAAATAGTTAGAGGGAACTACAACATTTCAAGAGACCATTGCATATAAGGTTGCCTCTATAGAGAAAGAGATCAATCAATCTAAGGCCGATAACATCGACTTAAAGTCTCACCTTCACTAAGCTACCAAGATTATCTAGGACACTTGTCTTGACTTGGTCATTTGAGCAATTAGGGACTGAGTAATGTTTAACCAACACATACTCAAGACACTAGTCTATGAGTTAATAAAGGACTAGTGTGTATCTCAAAAACCCTGCACAGTCAACACATTGGGTTAGAATGTTAAGACCAAGGTTGCAACACTCATCATGATACTAGAGGAATATCAAGGAATGCTTGATATTATGGCACTTTAGGCTCAATATGTCACATATATCTTGCTAGACTAGAAGTAATAACTAGATACCTCCTTAGCTAGTTCTAACATAAAATTTGCAAATTTCACCACCACTAAAGAAACCATGTCTAGCCATACTACCACTAGTGAAGAGAAGGACATAACACTCTAGGATCCACTCAATGTCATGGATAATGTGCATGATAATATTTTGAATTAGCAGATTTAGCTTTTGTATAGTTCTTTTTCCATCCTCTAGACTCAATGACACATAGATAAGATGGAGCAACTAAGTGGAAAGATATCAACAAGGGTTACAAACACCAAGGCATCTTTAAGGATTACAGATGATGTGTATCTCAAGTAGATCATCGATTATCATGCTCTATTGTGTACCTTTCTATGATTAATCCAAGAAGTGATATTGGATTGGAATGCATATGAAATGGATTTGACTCCCTTCACCATTTTATTTTCTCATATTGTCAATACACCTATGTATAGGCCACCTTTAGATCTTTAGTACATCATCACTCGATGCAAGGCTACACCATCCTAATCCAAAGACTCTTTTAGTCAATCATCAACTTCATCCATGCCACCACCATCAAGTTAAGTACTTCATAGAGTATAAATTTTGAAAATTTTATTATAACATTTTGTATTGGGGATGATTTAGTAAGACAAGCAGGGCCAAGATGGTTGAAAACCCATAAAGGATAGCCACATAGTTACTCTAGCCTATTAAAAACTTGAAAGGGTGGTAGGTCAGTACACTACTTATTTAAAAACCTAAAGGGTGGCTAAGTAATTCACAAGAAGTGAAAACCAAAAATTATGCATTAGTGATTACTATGAATCTTAATGGTCTAACTATTTCTTTATCCTCTACTCACTTGATATCCTACGATGTTCTCTCAGAATGAGACAACATTTTAAGTTTAGGAAAGTTTTGGTATCAGAATATGGATTGTAAAGTTTCATAGGATATCTATCCTATATTCATGTGTTATGAACTTATTTTATCATTGTATAAGTCTATTTTATCCTATCTTCATGACTTGTAATAGGCTATACTATGAATAGACTTCACTTTTGGTGGAAATTACAAGAATAATATGAATAATCATAGACTAGAAACATCTATATATACTTTCATATTTAAGAAGAAGAAGGTTCCACTTTGTAGAAGAGATCAATATAGATTATCTAGTTATGGTTACATGTGTGATTTCCTGTTATGTTCTTTGTTTGCATTCTTATGTGTAATGTTTTGGTTACTTTATATGTAATTAATATGAATGCATTATTTATATTTATGAAATGTCAGTTATTCTTAATTCCTTAATATTATAGGATAATTAATGAACTATATGCTTCTACCTTCCAAATTCCTATATTCTCATGATAAAATATTCCATGAAAATGAATTCTCTCATGAATATCCTCATCCTTAGCATGTTTTGATACTTTAGGAACCTTTTCTAATAGCTTTGAATAGGTTAACCACATTTTAGACTATGAAAGTGAAAGGGTTTTTCAACAAGCATCACCTCACTATCCTCATTTATCATGAATCACATATTATTTCATGAACCCTTGGCTATAAAAATAAGGTAACTATTTTATGTTACTAAATATTTAAAGTCATGATTTAAAATTGAGGAAATTTTAATTATAAAGGAAAATGCCAAAACTAGTTTTGTTTTCTCCAATACAAACCCCCATTTATTTTGAAATGGATATCCACATATCTAAATGGAGTTAAAAATAAACCATATATCTTATATGATTAGTATTTTAGAAGGCCAAAAGTCCATAAAAAGATAAACATATTTCCTTTTAACTTATTTCATATTTATCTCATAATATTATCTTAATTATGTCTGAGTATGTATTTTTACTTCATTAGAGGACATATCAAAAATCACGAATTTAAAATTTTAACATTTAGTACTGTGTAATTTGATTAATAATCAAGTCCATCTTAGATTTTAAAATCTATATTTCACATTAATTCTATCACACATATGTATTTAGAATAACTCATAGACTTAGAAAACTTTCAAGGATGTGAGGTCATTTAAATACATACCATATGTTGTAGTTTTTTTGTTCACATTATTTTCATTTCTTGAAGTTCTTGTAGTATTTGTAATTTATATTATATTCACTTTCTCAAATATTTAAACTTGTTTGTGCTCTTCACACCTTCCCATAGAGACATTTTCAACTTTAATTTACAAGATTTTGAATTATTAAAATTATGCCATGTGTCATTCTTGTGATCTCTCACTATATTTAAATGTTTAAATATTTCCTACCTAGTTGCTAATAGTTTAGGAGTGATAGGTTGTTAGATGATGCCTCATGTCATGATCCTTCTCACTCATACACATGAGTTTTTCAAATATTTAAATAAATTTTTTCAATCATGAGATTTGAAATAAATAACAACACACCATATGTCACCTTTCTATTCATCACACTTTTGTATAGTTCAAAAGTATTACATAGGGTCATCATAATGCAAGAGTGTGAAATAATTAGATGAATCCTCAAATCCTAATTAAAGAGATGTTGATGTGAATAAAAATTGAAAACATAATTATAAATCAAATTCATTTCATGACACAACTAATTATAAGTTTATGTGTGGCATGCAAAATTAATGTGGTGACCTTTGTGGTTCACACAAAGTGTGAAATGAAGACATGTGGCAAACCACTTTCTCTCCATTAAATTTTTGATTAAAGTGATAAAATTAAAAAATTAAAATGAAAAATGGGGCACACAATAGAGCCATATTTTTTTAATAATGCATACAAAGTTATAATTAAAATTAAGAACTGAATGAAAATCAAATTCATCACTAGAATTATATTCTATAGAAATCAATACATTAATAAAACTGAACTAAAAGATTATACATGGTATCCAATGTAATTTTATGCATTATATATCTATAAAAAAACTAAATTAATATTAACAAGAACAAAAAACTTTGTTATAATGGTGTGTTATTTTTTCTCCTTCAACAACCCCTAGGTTTTTAAACACACAATGTTTAATCAAAGTGAATTGATATTGGATTTTCGGAATTATAATGTATTTTTCAAATATTTGGAAGCAATGAAACCAATACCAAACAAAGATAACTCCACTTCAAATCAATAAAAATATATACATGATATTTTTTCATTGATGGGTGCAGGAGCCAATTATGCCACTACTAAACCAAACAAATTTTCATACATGTATTTGTTTTATAATATTTTCACCAAGAAAGTGCTACTTAATGACATAGTTTTATCTCCAATAAGGTGTAATCAAATATAAATCCTCGTATATTTAGCTATAGATGGATGTTATAGATTTCTACCACCAAATCTGGTCCTTAATCAAGTAGTCGCATTGGATTGGATAAATAATATCTTAAGAGACATTTTTAGGGATTGGGTAGAGAATCTAACCTGCTAGTTCCATAGGGATAACATCAACTAGATTCCCATTAGGAATTTTAAACCTGGTTTGATAATTGGGATGACATTAATAAACATATTATTTGGTACAAAAAATATTGTTTATGTAGATAAGACTCGGGTTCCTTTTTTGGCAATGATTGTGAATTAGAAAATTTTGTGTATTCAAAGAGATTATTTATTATAATTTAACCCACCATGTTAAATGATTTTAGAAAGGAAAAAAATTATAAGATGTCTTATATATTCGATGCTACTTATGCAACCATGAAATTTGACAGTCGTTAAATATGGATCCCTACCTCTAAGATCTAGTGCACTTAAATTTTCCAAATTATATTCACATAGATTTCAAATATTCATTGAATAACTTTGTGACTATTTTTACCCACCAATATATTTTGCCATTAATGAAACACCAATATTAAGACTTTAAAAATAAATTATAGAGTTAATGGATAATATGGGAGCTTATTGGTACTAAATTAATTATACCACCATTTAAATTGACTAAATTATGGTATATCCTATAATTATGCCTAATTTTATATGTAATATTATTCATATTAGTGTATTTTATACAATATTATCTAGAACATTAAATGATCATGCAAGTAAAAGCAAAAAAAATATCCCTAGCTTCTTTTAGCAATCATAAGTGGCATGAGTTACTTCAAGTCATGGCCAACATTGGTCATTGTAGTAGAACATAGGTTCTCATTCAATATTAATGATCATCTCATAATATGGGACCCTATGGAAGGGAAAAGGTAAACATGAATTTTATCAAGGGAAAGGTACCATAGTCTTGTGAAAACCATCCATATAACCATGATTTTGTGTTTTTGAATGCAATAGATGATGAAAAAGTGGCTCAAAAAAATTAGAGGATAGGGATAGTATATTCTCATCTAGGGTAATAACTAGTAAAAGAAGTAGATGAGAGGTTGAATGATGTTGGACCAGTTAATGACTCAACTTATAGACAATCTTCATTTAAGAGGCAAGTGATACAAAGCCTCCAACCTCCTTTGGATTCTAATAAGACCATGATTCCATAGGTAACCCAGTCCCTTGTTCCCTTTAGCATCCATTATTATTTTATTCCATCTACTTTAGAGAATGATATATACTAGGGTCTTCTTATAGTAATTATCAATATAGGCCTTTAAACTTCCTACTCTATGACACCTCATACATATTTTTGAATGCCTCATTTGGAAGGCGTATCACTTTAGACACCCATAACTAAATAATAGATTTAAATTCCAACTCAATATCTCTAATAATGTTACCCAATTAACAATTTTTTAAAGTAGAGTGTCTTTAATAACTTTCATGACTATACTAATTTCATGTACTCATACTTCAGAGAAAAATGCACATATTATTCCTCTAATGATTTCTCAATTTCCTATTTACATACCAATTATTTATTCCACCTTGACTACCATTGAATCATTAAATAAATTAAACCCTCTACAAGGGAAAAGTATGTATCCTCAACACCAAAGGTTTTTATCCAAACATAGATTTCCTATAGTGAACCCCATCAATATAATGTCATCTTCCAAGGTCACTATTATGATAGGGTTGCCTAACTTGTTATTATTAGAACCATTTTTGTGTCTAAGGAACCTAATGGAAATTTAAAAATGTATGAAAACTTATTGTAGGTTAGTCTATAAATATGAAAGGAAATAACACAAGATGTTTTGGTAACACAATCATCCTTTCCAATTCAACAACCACATCCACTCTGACCACACCACATATCCCTATCTCTTCTTTTCCACTAATTAATTTCATTTATTTCATCCTTATGTAACCTCCCTCCACCAATTCATTAGTCAATACCATTGCATAAAATTCACCCATATCTGTCAGCTTCCTACTTATTCTACTATTATGTTTCCATAAGAAGAAGAGAAATCGATATCAAATGTTAAATTGGATAAGTCCCTGAGGAAAAAAATGATGATATTTGATGAACTATAAATTATATTGAAATTTGAACAAGCCACCGGTGTCATAAAAAGGGTAATAAGGAGAAAAATCATAAAGGGAGACACTTATACCCTATATGAAATATAATAAAATTTATTCTTAAACTAAGGAGAGAAAAAGAAGGGTAAATAAAGTGTCATAATTTAGATAAGATCTTGTGTCTATAATAATAGTCATTAAAGACATGGAATAAACATTATTCAAGGTAATGTCTTATAAAATGTAATGATTAGAAACTATAACTAAGGATGTTCCCCCTAAAAATATTATCACTAATGTTGAGAAGGATTTATAATGTTTTTATTATTAATTGGTTATTATATATGAGGCCAAGAATAAAGGTATTATTTTATGGAAAAACATCAAATTATATGAGGACAATATTATTTAGTTGGAAATAATATTGGTCACTGCTTAAAATTTTTTCAAACAATATTGATGCATTCATATATAAGTGATGACATTTTTTGGCATTAGACTAGTTAATGAATTTTATGTCCACATGAATACAACTCTCTAGGAATGGAATGATGAAATGAGATACTTACTCAGAGAAATCTATAATTTCATGGAAAATTTTGTAAGATTATTTAGTGAATTTGATATCCTTTCAATTTTGATGCCTAATGCATAGTTGGTCCCACATATAAATTTTACAGTCTAACTGATTCTTTTCATGTCAAATTTTTAACATATTTTTTCACTCAAAAATGAAATGAGTATTGTCGATGTAATTTATTTGGTCACATATACTAATGAGAAACTTGAATGAGACATAATATTAAAATAAATCCTTCAAATCTACTTGTTAATCATAATTTTATTAACTAGAGGGAGACTACTATTTAGAACACCAAATATGGACACTACAAGAGTATAAAATTATTTTATCATGCACACTAGTTCTTAGTAGTAAACAAGAAGATCTAATTATAAATGCATGTCCAAATAACTCACAAGAACTAGATCAATGCCAATATTCAAGTCTTAATTAAAGATTTTGAATGTTCAAGAGAAGATTTATCATATAGGTTTATTCCATTTATAGTTATATATTTTGTGTATGATTGGTTATAAAAATTACTTGAGAATTTTTTTAATGGTTAGATTCCATTTCAAGATATCTTTCTAGCTCAGTTTGGGACTGTAACTGACCCTAGTATATTGTTGAACAATTCTTTTAGCATTAAAAGAGAACCCATTGAACCAATCAAGAACTTTTATTTTATATATGTGTGTGTGTGTGTGTGTGTGTGTGTGTGTGTGTGTGTGTGTGTGTGTGTGTGTGTGTGTGTGTGTGTGTGTGTGTGTGTGTGTGTGTGTGTGTGTGTGTGTGTGTGTGTGTGTGTGTGTGTGTGTGTGTGTGTGTGTGTGTGTGTGTGTGTGTGTGTGTGTGTGTGTGTGTGGTGTATAGTCACATACATTTTTTGTATAGGCTTAATTCTTGACAAACATTTGAAATATACAATAATGTCTTGGAATCCTTTGATAGCTATATTTATTGATAGAGATGCAATTATGACTGATTTGATGCTAGATTATGCTACAAATATTATTGTAGAAAAAAATAAACCCTTGCATTCATGTGCTTAAATCCATACCAAATGTTAATCCAAACATGCCAACTTTGAACCCAATTCCAAATGCAAATCAAAATGTTCCATTTCTCATTCTAGTTCTAGTCACCAATGTCTTACCCTTGAGATAAATCATCCCAAATAAGTAGCCCATTTTTTTAGGAAAACAAACCACCTTAGGGATAACCTAAAATTATAATTAAGATTTATCCTTAGTCAGCAATAACAACCATGTGCTCACTAGATATTAAACAAAAAGGAAACTATAATCAATACAATGGATAGTCCAAAAACTCATCAATTATTTTATAATATTATGGAAACAAATAGGCAATACTAACATGAAAACCAAAAATATAAACTTCACATATTAAATATATAACAAGACATTTAATCATCCAAATAATAATGTGAATCCTTCACCAAATCATTTTTTTTAGATTAACATGTGTGAGTTAGCTTTGAAAAAAATGTGTAGGTACTTAGTGTTTCCTGACATAGAGAGATTAAATGTGTCTAATTATGTAATACCTTAGAGATATTTAAAAATTAAATGGAGGTAGAAGAGGAAATACCTAATTAAAAAAACATTAAAATTACATCTAACTCTTCAAATTCATTCTTCACCTACAATACAACTATGTGTTTTATCGAAACTTTGGGAAATAAGGGTTAATTAGTTAAATGGGATAAATTGGTGTGGAAAATTAGAATGTTATAAATATGAAATAAATGACATAAATAAATTTGGAATTTATTATATTTGGAAAAGTGTTAAAAATAGAAAGTGAAATAAAGAGATAACTTAGTTGGAAAAATAGATTGGATGATTGAGAAATAAATTATGAAGCTAATTGGGAGGATTTGTGATGATGTTGTGAATCAATTATATTCTTTTAATTACTCTATAGAATAGAACATTAGATTCAGACAAAAGTACGTAGTGATATTAGACTCAGGGCACACCAATATCTTATAGGTTTTTGGGCTTTATGACTAATAATATGTGTTCACTTCACCCATGCAATGTACATGATTATACATGAGCTCTATATCTATTGTGAAAACCATTGTGTGTCAATTTCTTCACTTGTAACCATAGCTTGATAGATATATATGAATCAATCAAAGAAAATATAAAAAGGTGTTACTAGTTGAATATTTGATAGACCTCAACACCCCCTATGTTGAGCACTACCTACATAAAAATACTCTAAGGAGGGATAAAACTCCTTTAAGTTCTCACATGCTTATAATGGTGTGTGTAAGGGACTAGTGTAATGATCGATGATTATGAAATAACTATCTAGTTAAGTGATTTAACTATGACTTTTGACCTTGAAGAGTACTCAAAATTTTAGATTAGGGCTATTATCTCTATATGTATTAAGAATTAGGATAAATAGTGAGTTTGATCTCAGTGTGTTATTAGAATTTATGTGATTTTAAATATAGAATCCCTTTGCATGAAAAATGACTTTAAACTGTGTATTTGTAGTGATCAGTTTGGAATTCATTAATTTAGGGCTTAATAAATGTGTAGGATGACCTATTACATGAATTTTAATTTGACCTACTAGTCACTATTTAGTGAGAAGAAATTGGTGGTAAAAATAGATAGGATTGGGGAACACTATTTTATAAATGGTGCACTATTGTTTAAAGATAAAATACAAGTGAAATGGGAGTATGAATAAATCTAAGGATAGGATTAACATATTTTGAATGAGTATAAGGACATTCTAATATCATTAGTTGCTTGTAAGTGTGGTCCATCTGCATATAAGGTGAAGGAAGGTGGTATACAGATTGAGGAATGAGGCATGAGATAAGTGGGTATAAAAGTATGGTCACAAGTACACTATTTGAAATTAAGTGTTAATTTATGTCCATAGTTTCCCCTATTTTAATCTATAAATTCAATAGACTTAATGTACTAGAATAAAAGAAAAATTATTATCTAAACTTACTTTTGAATAATAGTCTTGAATGTAGGCCACAATGTTGAATTATGATTCACACAAACATGATTTGGTATGTGAACCATTCTATTTTATGGTACAAAACTAGTGACTGGAGAAGGGAATACCCTTGGATATTTCTTATACATTGAGTATTTTAGATTGGACTATCCATGCCACAATCCTCATTGAAATGTGAATGTTCCTAACAACTCATGTTGTTTTTTACTACATCATTACATAATCAAAGTAATAATGTGGCTTAGAATACTTGTATAAATTCCAATGGATGATTTATGGTTAAAAAAGGTTAACCTAGAAAAAATAGTATACATGATGCCACAAAACTAAGAAAATCATAGACAAAACTTGAGTGTTTTGATAAAAACTATAACTAGGTACATGTTATAAACTATCTTGTACTATCTATGATTTTGAGAATTTCTATAAACCATCTCTACTTGTGAGGATAACATGTTGTTATAGACATTACCAACTTGTGCCCTTATCCAAATAAAATTTTGTTGTCTCAAACTAATTTTTTAGTAGTTCATGAATATGGTATGTGATCAAATATATATAGCCTAATATATTATATTTTTGTACTACATTTTATAATCTTAGTCTCTAAGACAAACCATTATTTATGCCCCTATTTTGATGTGAGTTGTGGAGCCTACATGATAACTTAACTCAAAATAAAAATTTATTTAAGAGTGCTATGAAAATATGTAAATGTGAGTAGTAATGATAATATGGATAAACATGGAATCATCATATATATATATATATATATATATATATATATATATATATATATATATATATATATATATATATATATATATATATATATATATATATATATATATATATATATATATATATATATATATATATATATATATATATATATATATATATATATGGATAAAATTGTAA
Organism: Torreya grandis; assembly: GCA_037957365.1. Classification (NCBI taxonomy): domain Eukaryota; kingdom Viridiplantae; phylum Streptophyta; class Pinopsida; order Cupressales; family Taxaceae; genus Torreya; species Torreya grandis. The sequence continues at coordinate 2,518,529 of JARHVA010000600.1, read as the reverse complement.
TGTAAGATTCATGTGAAAATAAGCATAGATAGTTAAATTGTCAAGATAAATGTTAACAGTGAAGAATGTAGATAAGTGATCAGATTGGGTATGTAAATTAAAATAGATAAACATGGGGATTTATTCATGATATCCATCATGTAATTAGGAAATTAGGAATATGCATGATATCCATTGTGGCATATAAAAATAAGTAAATAAAATAAACAAGTATCATGTCCATGACACACATCAATAAATAGTACATGTAAATCACACAAAACATGAAATATAAAGACAAGAAGCCACATTCAATTGATGTATAAAAATTTAACTCACTCAAACATATAAAAATATAAATAGGATTAGATTCCCATATGATGACATGTTTAAATGTTCATAAGCCAAACAAATAATACACACAAGACACGAAATAGTAAATAAAACATAAAAACCATGCATAAAGATGTGAAATTGATCGACATTATCAACATTATCAATTTTTATCATCAATATTTTTAGTAACATAAAAATATAGGAATATATAAATATGAATGTAAGTGATTTATATCTCTATATTTTGTGAAATGTAAATAATTGAGGTATGATTAATAAGGGATAGCCAAAATTTGATAAAACATGTGTAAAATGATGCCATTGGTGAACATATTGAAGTAAAAACAAGATAAAGTTGGACTATGAATTTTTTTATTTTGAGAAATTTTATACTTTTTCACTTGGATGATATTGGCAGAATCAAACAATAGCATGGCACATTATTGTATAGGCAAGGCACTTTTATCTGTTTACAATTTTTTAAGTTTTACTTAGGGAATAAACTTGCAAGTGTGTGTGTTTATTAAAACATGTATTTTCTAAATTCACTCATGTATTATGTGTGCAACATTTTTTTATAAAATTGGATAAAATAGAGATATGATGAATATACTTTGCACAAAATATTGATGCAAGTAACTACATAAATCATGTATAGGTCTTAATTTTTGAATTTTAAAGAATATTTTAATTTTTTGGTATGTTTTTATATATGAGTTGTTCTTCTCTATGGATAAAGACACTAACTAATGAGTCCTACAAGGGACACACTAAATGGGTCACATGTTTATGATAGTAATGGTGACCTTTAATGAATGGAAAGTACCATACTACTATGATTGAACTTAGCTAAATTTGAAATCTAAATATTGATTCCATCTATACCAATACAGGCATTATCACAATGATTATTTGTGGCATATTATGTATTTTGTTGATCATGATGAACTCTAGTGTTCTTTGGAACCTATTGTGGAGTGTATGAACCTTATGTTGGTTTTTTATGTGAAACACCCTTAGTTCCCTATAAGATCAATCTGGGACATGTAATACTAGATAAAGATCTCTATAATGTGTGACAAATATTTACCAAAGTGGCATTTTAAATATAGGCCTCCTGGTAATGGTAGATACACAATTTTTAACTTTTTAACTAAGTTTCACCTTTTTATGTAGCTCAACTAAAATATGTTGTATATGAACCATATCTATCTTTGGTAGGGATTATTTAAATGGGATACCTTAAACTCTTATAATATCATTATCATAAATTTAATGTAAATACTTATGAACTGTAGAATTAACTATGTGGATTTTTTGAATCTAAGGGTACCCCCATAATATATCAAAGACACATGCACTGGGTACTATTGTAAACTTGGTGGTTACATCTATTTGATTAACCTCTAATGGTAATATTAACTCACCAATGGAGCTCTGAATGTGACCATTGAATCCATTTATGACCATGGTGGTGGGAAGTAAATCTTGATTTATGTATCTAAGATGATTAATAAATGTGATTGTGCAAATATTCACTCTAGAAACTTTATAATCATAACACTCTAAATATGTTGGTATTCAACATGGGCTTGAAGAACAATTGATGAAAAAATGAGTCATCATCATATACTATTTCATGATATGAAAATGTAATGATTGGCCTAGAGGTAACTAAAGTATGGTACCTATAGTGCCATTCAAAAGATGTTATGCCTCTATTTGAGAATGGTAATAAACTAGTGGAGGGTGTGCATTGTATGCATAATATAGTCCTAATTTATTTTTTTTCTCATTATTTGTATGTGTATTAAAATTATCACTTAATATTTAAATTTATTTGATTTCATTCAATTGTGAATTTTAATTATTTTTAGGTGTGATATCATCAATGGTGTTTGCATTTATCAAATCCTAAATATTGTGTCTCAAATTGATACATTTGTTATTAGTGTGGCTTGGTACCCTAAAAAATTGCAAACTTTATTTTGATTAGAACCTTTTAAAATAATATTATCAAATTAACCTCTTTAATAGGTGGGAGAGAGATGATATTGCATTTCAATAGTGATTTGATTACCTTATATGGATCTTTTGGTAGGTTGGTAAACTATCTCCTAAGAGGACCAAATAAGAAAATGCATGGAATAGGCTATGAAACTTTATGTTTTATTGCATTTTTATCATTCTTATTATCAGTTGACCTTACCTTATATGGTGGATTACTTCAACTATTTTTATTTTAATTTAAATTTGTTGCATACTTAATATTTTTAATTTCCAATAATTTAACTTCCCTTTATTTTGTTGTGTGGCACAAATTTATGAATGAGAGAAATTTATTAAACATGATGTAAACATTTAGAGGAGGAATCAAGATTTGCTTGAAGTTATCATTTAATTCTATACCTATCATAGTTATTTTAATTTTGGATAACATAGTCTTGTACCTCAAGACATATTATGTAATAGGATCAACATATTTTTGTTTGAGTTAAGAAATCTAAGCATATGAAATATTCTCATTGATATTGCTTGATTTTTGTTGGAAACATATCAACCAATGGATTTAATGTATGCACTAATTTATGAGGTAAATTTTAAAACTATTATATAGAATATACTTTTATATTTATTGAGAATAAATTAGTGAATAAGTTGTCATTAGAAACATAGTCAAAATATGTTGCATGGAATGTTCTTAGATGTTATTTAGGGTCACCTTTTCTATCATATCGTGTAAGCTTCGGTGCCAAAAAATATATAGGTAGAAGATATAATTCTATTTTTTGTAGTAATGAAGTGTGAAATAAAGTGTGATAATCTAGTGCCTAATTATATTTTGAATCGCCTTGACCCAAATGTAACACCTTAGTTTTTAGATATTTAATTGCACAAGGGATTTTACATCAAGAGAAGAATAATGTGTGATAATTGAAGGTGGTGATCCCACTGACTAAGTAAGAATTATCATATTAATTTTTTGAATCCTTCAGGTTTTTCCCATAGTAAAAAGAGTCATAAATTTTGTATCCATTCTATCCATAGGGTTAGAAGTCTCAGATTATTAGCCTTTAGATGATATCTTAATTTCTTATTGAACAATTTTGATAAATATATCTTTCATATATTTATTATTTTTAATATATCCTTATAAATATTGTTTATCTATATCATAAAATCTATTAATGGTATTTTCCATTATGGTTTTATAAACTCAATCTAAAATATTCAACATACGAAAAACATAGTGTATTATTATGTCTAAGATAAATATAAATAATTTTCTTAACTTGGATGAAATAAGAAAAAAAATTGAGAATATTATAGATATTAAATAATTTATCAGACCTAAAAACCCTAAAAAAATATTAGAAACAACACAAAAAAGGAAAAAAAACCTAGCAACATATATGATTAGGTTTCTTCAAAATTTAAATAATAGACATGTTAACCAATACATATTATCAATATTTTTTGAAGTAGGATTTGAATACCTAAATGATGTGTGTTTTTCCATTATGTTATTATTAATTAAAATATAAAAATATTCAACCTAGGAATAATTTATTGTATCATTGTGTCTAAGATAGATACAAATAATTTTATTAGCATGGATGAAATAAGAAATAAAAAACTTGGAATATTATGGCTATTAAAGAATTTATCAAATTTAAAAAACCTAAAATAAAAATTGGAAATAATAAAAATAAGGATAGAAACCCTATCAACATATATTGTTAGGTTTTTTCAACATTTAAAAAATATATGGTTTCACCAATATGTATTATCAATATTTGGGGAACTAAGAGATAATTACCTAAATGAGATAAATTATTGTGTAAAAATAGAATGCTACAAATATGCAATAAATTACAAAATTGATTTGGAACTTAATATATTTGAAAAAGTGCTAAAAAGAAAAAAATTAAGAAAGAGGTAACTTAGCTAAAAAATTATAATACAGGACTAATATAGAGACTCTGAAATTGGAAGTGAGGCTTTGTGATGATGCTCCAAATTAGGAATAATGTTTTACTTAATCTCAAGACAAATCCATTAGATTAAAATAGGGGTGTGGAGCATGGTTGTCCTTAGAGAAAAATAATTTACCATAGGGTTTTATTCTCTATGAATGATATGGTAGGTTGACTTCACATGTGTGACCTGTGTGACTATGTGAGAGTTATTGATCTATTGTAAAAATTAATGTGTGATGTCTTATTCACTTGCAACCCTAAATTGATAGGAAATGATAAATGAATAGAACAAAAATGAAAAGGGGTTCAATGGTTAAAATTGTGTAGACCTCAAAATCCTCTATGTTGAGTGTTTCCTACATACCAATACTCATAGGAGGTATCAAACTCCATATAGTTCTCCCATGCCTATGGTGGTATGTGTGAAAAACTAGTGTAATGTTAGATGCTTGTGTAATTATTATGTGATTAAGTTCTTCAATATTTACTTTTTATGTTTGAAATATACTTATATATTTAACATAGGGATACTATGGTTGTATGTATTTAGAATTGAGAGAAATAGGTAATTTTCTCTTAATGTGCAATTAAAATTTTAGTGCTTTTTAATATGGAAGCCCCTTGTGTGTAAAATGAATTGAAAATATGTATTTATAGTGACCAATAGGTAACTAATTAATATATGGATTACTAAACATGTGATATGACCCATTACATCAATTTGAATTTAAATAATTTATCATTATTTTGAGGGAGGACATAGTTGGTAGAAATAGATAGGATGAGTGAGCACTCTTATCTAGAAGGCACACTATTAGATGAGGAGTAAATAAAACTGAGTTGGGAGTATTAATAATTCCTAGGATAGGCTTGAGCTATTTTGAATTAGGAATAGGTGTATTATGAGATCATTATCTACTTTTAGGAGTGGGTCATCCACATAGAAAGTGAAGGAAGGTGGTTGAAAGATTGTGGAATGAGGCATGAGTTAATTGGGTATAAAATAATGGTGACACATACATTGTTTCAAGTTAAATGTTAATTTATGTGTTTATATTATTATTTTAGAGACTTTTAGGTTACCTAGTCAAGAGGATAATAAAACTAAATAAAAGAGTGAAAAAGTGAATATCAATGGAGCAATTATGCATTAAGATCCAAACAACAAAACCCTTTCTCAACCTCCACTCCAAAAAATGGTGCTATACATCTAGATATAAAATAAATATATGATCCTCCACCCACAAAATTTAATTACCAACACTTAGTGCAGATACTTAACCTATTCTTAGTATAGATGGTTACAATATAGTGGAAGAGATGAAGATAATTAAAATAAATATCACTTTATGTGAATTTTATCAAATCATTTAATAATGTGAGTTGATAGTAAAATATCTCATTCATAAATTTGTATTAAATATGTATAAATTAACACATACAATTATGTTATAACATAAGACAAAGACTGAGGTCATCACATTTATTCTAGCTACTAGAATGTCTGGGAAGAACTTACATAATTTTTTGGTTGTCTCAGGAGCATTCAAAAATTTCATGCCTATAGGTATTTTTATAAAATTAGGATTGAATCCTAATATATCCAATTGGATTATTATTCAATTGGACAAATCTGAATTCATATTGGTTTGTAAAATATTGAATGCCCACATGCAATTATCTTCAAGGCTAAGAATTCAAATAATTTATTTACATCTAAGTGGTAGAGATTATCGAAGACTATATAATGTTTTGAGTATAGATTGATCCAAAATTCTCAATGATCATGTGGTTACATATTTTCATACATGTATTTACCTTGAAGAGTCATGGATAATCAAATTTAGGTTGATAGAGAACTTACAATGAAATATGTGATCATAGAATACAATGAATGAAATGAAAAGTAAACATTGTTTATTCTTACATAGGAGTTTACACCTTCAATACCATGATAGATAAATATAAAAATGAAAAAAATGTGTCAGTTCATATGGCTTGTGTGCATTTCATTTTTATGGGATGCTCTCAAAAAAGTGGTTATGTGCATGCATCTTATTAGTTGATCTTCATGGAAAATAATACCTTGTAGCTTATTGTTCATAATTTCCTTGAACTAATAGCCTCATCAAGCATGAACATATAATATTAGGATTTCAATTCACCTTGAACCATGGAATGAAGGATTTAAAAGTGTATGGATAATATAAGCTAGTAGTCAGTCAAATAATAAGTATATTTCAATACAAGTTTTCATATCTGAAGAATTATAAACATACAGCTTCGGATCTGATTGAGGAATTTGATGTTTTTAGTATAATTTTTGTTCTTAGAGAGAATAATTAAATAGATAATTCATTGTCATATTATATAGTAATTTTTTATCTTAATGATTTTAAGTTGTAATTTTTTTCATTTCATTTAATCATGTGTCCTTATCCCCAATAATGTTGATAGATTTTAGGCATTTAATGACGATAAGAAAACCATCCAAGTTATGAATAATTTTCATGTATTTTTAATCATATGTGATACATGAAAAGGATAGGAAAATATATAGGAAGATGAATTGGAAGATGATGGAGTCATGAAACCTAAACAAAATAGGATCTCAAAAGGAATGATTTCACAAGATAAGGTATTTCACTTAGGTGCACATATTGAGTGTTAGGGTCATTAAAGTATGGCAGATAAGAGTTTAAAATTGTTAATTTGGGATCAAAATAACACCTATAATGTTTTAACATATGTATAATATATAATTAACATGAAAATTAATAATTTATGTCCTTGCCCCAATAGTATAAGGACATGATTACTTGGTATTATGATGGCTTGAAATTTTATAATTTAAATGTCATTACCCACACCATTCTATTCAAAGAGGGAAATACCTTTTTTAGATAAAGGAATATAAATCCCATTTTGTATCCATTGTATATAATTAAGTGAGAACAAATGTTGGTAGACATAATTATATTTCCAATTATACATTAAACCTAGGTTGCTAACCTAGTATCTATTCATATAAATAATGGAAAAATCACAATGTGTATTGATTTTGTAAAATTAAATAGGTTATTAGATAAAGATAATTATATTTTTACTTTTTTAGATTAACTTATTCAAATGGTTAATGGTTTGAAGATGATGTGTTTCCTAGATGGTTTTTATAGTTACAACTAAGTCTTAGTTGATGGGGAAGATAGGATCAAGATAACCTTCACCACCGAGTGGGGAATGTTAACCTATAATAGAATGCCTTTTGGATTCATTAATGTAATGGAAACCATATAGTATGATATGGAATTAAATTTCCAAGATTTTTTTACTAGGTGCATAATTATATATATGGATGATATTATCATTTTCTCTAAGAATGTGCTAGAACATTTGCATCACTTATGGAATGTTTTTGATATATGCAATAGTTATGGTGTTTCATTGAATCTTAAAAATGTCATACTTAATGTCATGGAAGGTAAGTTACATAATCAAATTAAAATTAAGGTATCTCCATAGACACACAAATAACTAGTGCCATTTTTAAGATTCCATTTCTTAATAGTAAGAAAAAATAAAGTCATTTTTTTTTTGTAAAATCAATTTTGTATACAAGTTTATTTCTTGATTTTTAGAGATTGTATGACCAATTAATGCCATGTTGAAAAAATATTAAAAATTCAAATAAAAATCAAAGGTTAGGAAATAATTTTAATATATTAGATATTCCATTTATTAGACACTAGTGTTAGTTAATTTTGATTTCACAAGGGATTTATGCATTTGCATTAGACCATACTATTGTTACCAAACTCACATAGAAGTTCAATGATGATAAAAACTATATAGAATTCATGAGAAAAAATTTAAAATAATTTGAGCTCAAATAATCCATCCTCGATAAGTAGGCATATCCCTTAGTTAAGGCATTGAATAAATTTAGACATTACATCATGTGTAATAAAGTTTATGCAATTTTCCCTAACCAGGTAATAAAACTCATGTTTGGAGTGAATGAATTAGGTGAACATAGAGGTAATTGAATGGAACAAGTTATGTTATATGACATAAAAATTAAGCCAAATAAATGGTATAAGGTCAAGGAATCACATGATTAATGACATAATTTGATCCCAAGATCACTATAGTGCAAGTAGATTAGGCATAAATCACAATCCATAAAGGTTATGATCAAATGATTCAATATTTGTTATATGGAAAGTGCCCTCAATAATTTAAAAAAATAACATAAAGAGATATCATAATTAATTCATCCCACTATATGATAAGATGATTTTATATTGAATTAATTATGAAGGAATGTATATTTGATGTGAATCAAAGGAAATTAAATAAATCATGAGAAATTTTTATCAAATATTAGGCAACACTCACCCTTTGAGAATACAATAGCTCATAAAATCTTGTGATTAGGATAATTTTGTCCTACAATCTTTAGGGATGAACACAACCATGTAAAACCAATCACTAGTGTCAAGCATTCATTAAAATGGAATTCCATGTTGTCATGCCCCTTTAACCCATGATTTAATTTTCCATTTTAATCAAAAGGGTTTATATTTCATTGGTGTGATCAACCATAACTATTTATAAGCTACAAATTTATATTTATTGTAATATATTATTTCACAAGGTTCCAAGGTTTTTAATTTAAAATCCAATGTTTTGTAAATTTTTATTAGTATTCACTAATTGTATATTTTTTTATTTCATTATAGTAGTCAGACAAAAATGGGACTCTAAGTCGACAAAATTTTAGATCCATTTATGAAATTTATGGTTCAATTTTTTCTTACAAGAATAATCTTATAAGGAAGACCAATAGACATTACCTTTTGGGCTGTTGTTTACATTCTTCAAACTCTCTCTAGTTTAAAATATGATTGGTCAAAATTTATTTTCACTAGGATAAAATTAAAATTGAATTATGCATGTTGAAATCAGAGTTAAACAATTTCATGTTCTAATTTTATTCTGGAATTGTACTATGAGGCCTTATATGGCCTTCATAAAATAATAATTCCAATTGTGTTTCATCTAAAAATGAGCACAATTTTTTTTCTATTGATTCGAAGGAGGTTAGTTTAGCATTCAAATAAATCATCTAAATGATTTGATTTATAAATTATTACAAATTTAAAGCTTAATATTTATTTTCTTATTACAATTGAGACTTTGTGCATTTATCACACAAAGATAAACTACTTCAAAAGGGCATCATGTCCCTAAATGTTCTAGTGATTATGAGTTTGTGGAATCATTGATTCATTCATTTAAAATTTTGAAACATAAAATGCTTTCTTTTGAATCATCTTTTAATACTTTCAAATTTGAATGATAAATGTTGCATCATGAAAATTTAATTTTTCTTTTATTTTATGTATTTATTTATTTATTTGATTTTTATAGTTGATTCTGAATCTATTGAGATTGAAGTTGAAGGAGTTCAAAAAATCCTAAAATTTCATGTGCCACAGTCTTCTTAACCACTTCTTTGAGAGTTTTTACATTCAATCTTTTAGTTTTTGAATTGAAGTTTCTTAAATTAAATATTTTATTGACTAAGTGGTTGCCTCTTGTAGTTGAAACTACCACCATGATTCCCAATAAGACACATATTTTAGATGACCTACTTTCTCCAACTACAAGTAATAAATGTTAAATTTTAAATTAACATTATGTTTTTTTTCTTCATTTACCCTTCTTAAATATAATTTAATTTATAGGGCACCCTCAATCTATGATGAAAAGTATTCCCCAACTACCACCATTGAACCCAATTTACACAAGGGGTAAAATATTTCATTTTCATAATAGAGCAGAGTAACACTATAATTGTTAGGCTCAAACTTCCCTAATTTCTCTCTTAGAGGTGTGTCTAGTGTATAAGGATTAAATTTTTTACACCACATTAATATTAATGCTGAATATTTAGGGATTGAAAGTGGAGACCTTGATGTTGGTTCTTTTAAACCCCATGATTTTATTCAAGTTTCATATGTAAGTGATCACGATGCACCTTGTACCTCTTCACCCATATCTTACCAAAAAAAAGCCATATTGAGTTGTCAGATGATGATAGGACTAATTTTCTATCGAATAATTTAGTGGAAAAAAGTATCATTTCAAATATTAAGGAGGGCGTTCTAGATGAGATGAATAATTTAAGAGTTTGGGAATTTTAGGTGAAAGAATTTATAAAATAAATAAATTCCCATCATCACAACCACTCTTAGGGAGTCAATTTTTTTTCATTAGTTGAAAACGAATCCACAAAGATTGGCAATTTATTCATTCAATCAAAATGTGGGTCAATTTAAATTTAAAATGATTATAATGAAAATATATTAAATATTATGTTAAATGGGTTGAATAATTTAAATGCACAAGCCTAAGCATGATTTAATAAATGGGCAAGAGACATAAAACTTGTCATCATTGAAAATGTGAGGAAGGAGATATATTTATTAAGTTACCATCATTGTTAGAAAATTTATTATAATTATTGTAGTTTTTATCTAATTGTATTTCATTTCTAATTGTAATAAAAATATGAAAACTTAAAAAAGGAAGCCCTGATCCTCACTATGCATTTCAAGAATGCATGAAAAAAATTAAATGATGCCATTATATTTTAAAAAAAAATTGTCATATTGAATAAATATAAAAATTCACTCAAGAAAATTATTAAGGGCACAGAATGGACCTTAAAATTTTATTGAAGTAAAAAAACAAATCAGATTTGAGTCTTCTTTCAATAGGAGATGAAATGAAAGAAGAAAGAGAAAATATTGCAAATATTAATTCTATTACAGAGGATCTTAAAATGGTGGGCATATTAAATGATATCATAGATGAAGCAAAAATAGTAATTTCAAAGGATGGCTTTGAGAAAGTGGATGACGGGTCTTTTTTTTTTTTAATGATGATGTTGTAAAATGTTTATTATGTTTCCCAAGATAATTTTATTTTTTAAACAACAATTTAAAATGACAATGTTATGTTTCAATTTTCAAACAAAAGTCTATTATGTTTCAATTACCATTTTTTACTGGATTATGGTTCATTTTACATCTTACATGCATTGAATTGACTATACTAGTGTTTTATATTTTGAGTTGATGTAGTTAAAACAACATGGTGATGTGGATTGCAAGATTTTTTCTATGGATTTGGACTAGGCATCATTTTGAATTTGATTTGATTTCATCTTGTTCAATTATTATCATGGTTGTAGATAATAGAAAACCTTTTGTTATGCATTTGATAAATCAATTTAGTTATGAGTTAATTTTTTAGGGAAGTGAACATATTGTGTTTGCATGGAATTATTATGGATGTGGAGTCCATGCAATAATTATGGTTTACCTCTTTGGTCAATGGTTTTTTTTTCCATTATAATTTAATCCAATTAAATGAAAAAAGTGTTTATTGTGTATTATTCTACACATGAATCTTGATGAATTTAAATTATTGATAAGCACCTATAAATATGTAGGGGTTCAATAACATATATTTTAGGGGTTCAATAACATGTATAGGATTGTATACTTCTTTTGTCTTGGAAATTGACTTCAATAATCATAATTGTAAACTATAATTTAAGGTGTAAACTATTATTATTGTGTTATAATATCAAATTAATGTTTTTTAAAAAGTAATAAACATATATATTTAACAACACTATCTTAAAAAAAACAAAGAAATTTTGACCCATTTGAAGAACGAATTCAATAAAAGGGAAAGTTGCATGGTCAATGGATTAATCATTAAAGTCTGAAAAACATATGTTAATCAAATGATAATGAGATCAACATTTTTTATGAAATAAATATTTAAAATGTTTTAAATTAGAAAATTTTATATGAAATTGGATTTCAGAAAATTATGATTTCAATAAATATAAACTAAAACTTAGGTAGCTGAAATAATCCTTGACAAATTTGTTCACAACAAGTGACATTTGCATCTATCATGTCGGTTTAATATTAAATTTCAATATTTACATCACCTCCATCAGTCATCGTATTAATGACACCTCTTCTTTTAATTAAATAACTCCATCTTTCTAGATATCTTTCATAAAGAAACATGTCCACAACATAATGCGAAACATTCAATCTCAAACAAGTGTCTAGATTTGTATGCAATCTATTTTGAATTTTTGACTTAATGAAAGATAATTCACTAAATACTCTTTCATATTTCATTGGACCCAAAATAATTGTTTGATAAAGTTCATATAATCAAAAATATTCACTAATACTTTCCTGCAGGATGCTACTAGGATAAAGTTTTTCCATAGCCATGTAATTGCACTATTTTTATCTTACTGAGCTTAAACATTGATGTTGCTCAACCATTTTAATTAAAAAATGTGTTATTTTATATGTTAGTAATACTTTCCTAAAATACCTTAAATTTCAACTCTATTGAATTCTACAAATTTTCTAAAATTCTTAATAAGAGAACCCACCTATTTTTTAATTAATTATTAATCATCTATTGACTATTATCACTATTCCAAAATATGGGATTCATAACTACCAAGGTCTACAACAAGTCATCCATTTGAAAACAATCTCTGATCTCAATAGATAATTTTTGCAAAATTCTACTAAATTCCATTCATGTTTTAGATATAATAGTATCATATAGAAAACATGTAACAAGCACTTCTTCAATTTCAGATCCCACAAAATCAAGTCTTATGTAGAAAGAGTGCATTGTTATCTCATTTCCATTAAAAATTACATAAATATGATCATTGATATTGAATTTCAAATAGATTTTGGGATTTTTTAAATCCATCAAAACTTGCCCACTCCTAAAAACTAGTCCTTAAAACTTTTCATTTAACATGTTTAATATATCTAAAGATTGACATACTCATTTTCTTAACTATATAAATTAAACAATATATGGATATCTCTTGAGCATGTTTCATTAAACAATTTATTTATTTAAACATTGGGAGAAAACATATATTTTGTCTTATCAACTTCCTTGTGATATTTATACATAAAACCTACTAATAATGGATATTCTTCAAAAATTATGCATGCAAGTTCATACATAGAAATACATATTATATCAAAATATTTTAGCAATGTTTTACCATTAGTCACTACTATTTCAAATTTTTGGAACAACAAAAATATTTTTGGACTGCTTGACATATAAGCATGCAAGTCATGAATGAGCTCTTCCACTTTTGTGACATTGGAAAATGTTCTTATAATTTTGTATGCAAGGTTCATCATATGAGCCATGTAATGAATTAAAATCATATATGGGTCAACTATTGTTTGACATTAAACACATAGACCATTTCTATGCCCTTACATTATTGATACAACATCAACCCCAACACACACCAACTTGGTAGCTATTACATAATCGTCCATGCTAGTTTTATCTCTCAAATTATATATAACCAATTTTTTAAGGTTCTCAATATTACAAATTTTTACCCTTTTTTGAATAACTAATAGATGAGGTTGCCTTGAATAGTTCTCAGAAGTATAAACATGCATGTAAACCCATGATGCATTGTCAACATCTATGACCTCATCAATGGCTAATGAGATAAATAGTGAATTTTGAACTTTTTATTTTGAATCTTATTTCTCAACCATCACTAGATATTTTTCCATTTCTTAAGCACTGTTATCTAACCAATGTGATTATGGACTATCAAGAAATCCATTATGTTGAAATAAAATCTTATAATTTAAAAAAATAGAAATAGGTATGCTTTTTTTTTGGTATACAATAGTGAAATATATATATTTGGCCTTTATTTAGGATTGTATAAATTTGTAGACACCTAAATATGGCCATAGATAACCTCCAACCAAAATTTTGACCAATTTTAACCTAAAATGCATAGTTTGGCCTAAAAACACTAAAATTCATTAAATGAATTGAAACTCAAATATTCAAGCGCTGATTTTGGCCAAAGTATCCTTAAATGGGGTAATGTAATTTATGGGCCATCTAACTTTGATCAAATTATTTCAAGTCAAAATGCTAATTTTGCACTTTGGTGCTCTGGATTGCTCTTTCCTATCAAATCTCTTACATGAGATGTATACCTTTATTATTTATTTTTGGTAACATCCCAAATGGGAATACGGTTCCAACACATCTAAAATTGACTTCCAATTTCAATCCAGTAAAATTTTAGACCAATAACAAGGCATTTTGATTCATTTGAGTAATTAATGCACAAGGTGCTTAATCATGCTTAAGAGCTAATTAACCCAAATCAAGGCCTAATCAATAATTTCATGGAAACTTGTTGAATACTTATTTTTGAAAATGAATATCTGCATCATAAAATGACCTCATTTCTTGAGAAGACATCCCTAGGGCATAAATGCCACAAATATCAGGATTCATTCCCTCTATGCCTCATCAATGCCTTCCATGATGCCCTCCATGCCTCTTAATTGATACTCTATCCCAAATATTGATGAGCCTATTTATCAATTTTAATTGCATAATTGGATTAATCCTTAGCCACACATCCAATCCTAAGATGAATGGTTTAGGTTGATTCTGATCAATCTTAAAAATCTATAAATAGGAGGCCTTACCACATCATTTCTAAGACTTGATAAAGCAAATTTATAATGCACAAATGATTCCAAAATTCATTACAATTAGTGTTACCATGTCAAATTGATTCCAAGCCAAGCCAACTAAGCCACAAGCTAAAGGTGCCAAGGAGAGATGGAGGTAGCCAATCTTCCATTGCCAAGGACTTCATGAACACAAAGCAAGTAAGCCACTAAAATAAGCATTTTAGAGCATCCAAGAAAGGTAAAAAAGGGTTTATTTTGCATTTTAGTTTTGTGTTTCATTCATGTTTGTTAACTAAGCTCTCCCCAGTGTCTAGGCCTATATATGTTATGCTAGTTAGTGTGTTTCTTTCATTATTTTTCATTTTGAAACTAACAAAATACTAGCCATCCTCTCTTGAGTCAAATTTATAGATCACATATGGCATGCCCGGTGGGACTAGATGCATCTAAAACCTAAAGAAGATCATTTTGCAACTTTAAAATATTTATTTGGACCCTTAAAACTCTTACAAATTGATTTTCTAACTTTATTTTTTCATTTTTATTTTCCATGGTTTTACATAGTAACTGACATCAGCAAGTAAGATTGACATCAGTTGCATATCTTAATCAACATTAGTTAGTGAAACTGACATTGATTAGAAAATGTAACCATAATCAGTTATATAAACTGATGTCAATCATTATGTTTTTCTTAAAACACAGACCTGAGAGCTTTTTTTCTAAAGTTTATTAATTCAAACCAGAAAGAGCTTCAAAGCTAAAGGACATGCTGACATTTTTACTACAGGACTAACCTTGACATTTGCTAAAAACATGTTTAAATCACCTTTTTCATGTCTAAAAATCAATTAGAAACTTTATTATAGTGTTTAATGAAAAATTTAGATGCTTAGATGAATGTTTTCAAAGTTCACAATCCTAAGACCAAGGGGTCAAATGAACACCACCTCACTTTCCCTTTGGGCTTAAAAATGAACTCACCTTTTCAAAGCTTTTTGTATTTACTTGGTTGTTTAGATTAATATTTTGTTTGGAAAAAAGAGGAATGTTTCCTATATGCTCTTCCATTTATCCCCTTTAGGTAACCCTTGAAATCAAAAGCACCATTTTTATTGCAAGTAGCCTAGTACAAGGCTTAGAAATAAAGTAATCTAAAGCACTCCCTAAAAACTCATCAAAGTTTGGGTGACCTTGAAAATGACCCTAAAGTCTTTTTACTTTCATGATTTCTTTGTTTTTATGCTAATTTAGCTTGTGAGGGGAACTTCATCACCTCCCATGAGTTCTTTAGGGAAGCTTTGACTCAGGATTTCACCTCTTAGCATTGACTTCATTTATCTCTTAATTGGAGTTGCACATGGGACATATCTACATTTGACATCACACTACACTAAGTAAATAGTAGAATGTAGTGGTTGTAAAAAAGACAAAACCTTTTTACAACTAGCCAATGTTGTGGTCACCCAATTTTCATGCTTATCTTTTGCATTGTTTAATGTAAAAGTCATTATTGAATTGATTCCCCTAGAATGATTGAAAACTAATTAATTTTAGTCAACCCCATTTTACCATACCCTTGTTAGGATCTAGATGATTATACTTAGTGTATTTTTGTCATTTATCTTACTTAGTGTTTTTGAGACTAAAACTTGTTTGTTTGTTCATAAAACCATGTCAAAACCAATTTGTCTATACATCGCTCTTTTGTCTAAAGAGACATTATGCTGGCCATTTTATACCACACTTGTGCCTTGAAATGTTTTCTAAACTTATTTGTGTGTGTGTCATTTGAGTTATAGAGGGTAGTTTTATGCTACCCAAAACATGTTAAAACCACTTTGCCTTTGAGTCTTTTGAAGCATAACATAGATCACCATGTTTTGACCAAATCATGTCAAAATATTTTGAGCCTTTTTGAGTCTTTGAAACATAACATAGATCAAATCATTTGAGCATGCTTACCTCGTTAGGCTACTCAATTTGTTTTAAGACTTGTTTTACCTTGTATAAAAAAACCATTTTTTCAAACCATTTTGTGTATACCATTTAGACCTTTGTCTTGTGCCATCATATTGTCCAATCTTGTCTAGTTTGTTTGGTCAAATCCTAATTTTCAACATTGAGTTTTTAATTAGCCTTGTCAAGTTTGTATTCAAACATTGATTGATTTCTATTTAGGCCTTAATTTGTGGGGCTAATACATAGATCTTTATATTTTGGGTTGCATAACTTCAGTTAATCAATTACCCAAATTTGAAAAATATTGATGGTTTATTTTGTTTAGTACCTATCCTTACCATTGTTTGTGACTTTATTTGGGAAAGCATAGTCTTTCTTTAAAGATCCTTTTGTCTTATTCTTTATGCCAATTAATCATGTTTATGTTTGATTATGTGTGCTAAGTTTATGTCAAAGTTGTTTCCAAACTTGTTAGATTAAATCAAATCACATCAACCTTTGTTTCAAGTCTAGATTTTGATGTTATTTGGCCAAAAGTCTTAGCACATGCTTCTTTGTTTGAGCCTAAATTCTGACTTTGTGTTTGGACAAAAGACCTAGAAACTCAACATTTCTCTTTCCTAGTTTAGACCTTGTTTGGAACACTTTGACCTAGACCTTTGACATGCTAGTTTTTATTCATATGCTTGACCTTTTGTGTGTATGACATTTGATGTTAGGATATTTTATGCCAAGTCTTAGCAAAAATCATTTTGGTGAACAGCTCTACTTTCAGACCACATTGGAGATACAACTTCACCCCTTCAACCAAGTTGGACCAAGTTTGAACCATTTGTCCTTTGGATCATTTTTCAAAGTTTGTAAAACTCTAAGACTTTTTTTTTTCAAAATTTTCATCATATATGTGGATATGTCTAGCTACACTAATGGTAGAGTCACTTACAATCCAAATTATGATAGAATGGTGACACAAAATGACTTTTATGGCTTTAGTCAAGACCCTAATGATGTTAATATGGTTTGTGAGATAGATTTCTATCTTCCCCATATTAATTATTCATGGGAACAAAGTCACAAAGAAACTTACGATCCAACTCAAGACCTTGATTGGTATGGAGGTTTGTGAGGAAGAATTTGAATACCCAACTATAGATAATGTTATTTGGGATATGAATCCATACCCTCTTTTTAATAATTAGTACATAGAACATAATCAAGAACTAGCTTATGAGCCAACTCACAACTGGGATGATATGGTTTATGAGGAAGACTTGGATGCTTTGGATTGTGAAAGTAATTAGGCTCCAACACATCATACCATTTCTATTCCAAAACCACAATGTCATACCATTCCCATACCAAGACCTCATCCTTTAGTTTGTGTGAGCAATCATGTTCCATAATGCCAAACCATTTCTATACCAAGACCTAGTCCTTTGGCTTGTTTGAGCAATCATGATCCATACCACCCTATCATTACCATCTCAGGACTTTGTCCTTTAGCTTGTGTAAGTAATCATGCTCCACACTACCCTATTGTTACCATCTCAATACTTTTTCCTTTAGCTCATGTGAGAAATCATGCTCCCCAAGGCCCTACCATTATCCAACCACAAGTCATTCCTCATCCAGTACCAATACCAAGAAAACCTCAACCAATCTAATCATTTGAAGACCAAGCTATGTTTAAAACTGGTATTTTCCAACTCATTAGGAACAAAGGCCAAGAGAACCAACCAATCTAAGATGTTTTTGTTGAATCAACTATTTTTGACAAGTCAACCTATGATGAATTTCCTATTTATCCTATACCAATTATCGAGGAGCCTCACACTGATGAGCTAGTCTTTGTTGAGTCACTTCTTAATGATTATAACCACCTTTAGGCCAATCATTACCTCAACTATGTGTCTATTTTCCAAGAGCCTTCTATTGACAAGCCAGTCTTTGAGGAGTTATCTATTGACCTTTTTCCCATCCTAGAGGAGTCCCACTCTGGCAAATCAATTTTTATGGAGCTCATTATGCCATCACAGGCTGTTACTTGTCTAAAACTAAATATTCAACAAGACATCATTATAAAAAATTACCTATCATATGAAGAATTAGAGTTAGATTCAGGTTCTATTCTTAAATTGGAATTGCATTTATCATCAAAATCTAAATCAACATCAGTCTCAACATCAGATTAAGAGTCCCTTGAGTTAGAATTAGATTCAAAAGAAGAATGTGTTCATGTTTGTTACAACATTGGTTATGTATGCCTCATAGATCAATTCAAATACATTTGTGATCCTTCTATAATTTTTAAAGATGAGTACTTAAACTTTGACATGAGTCATCCTAGTATCTTTTACAAGGATTATGCAGCCTCTCACCATTCCATAGGCCATTATCATCAACCAAAATAGCCATATCATTGACATTCAATCTCCCACTAGTGTTGATTGGGATGGATAGAATCACACTTTGTTAAACTACATCCATGGTGACATATTAGTTGAAAAATAGCAACGAAGCCAAGACTACATTCATATAGCAGAAGAACACTCTCATAGTGAAACCTTTTCAGAAGCACCAGGAGACAATCAAAGTCAAAACTCTGCATCTTTTAGTGAAACTTTTTTAGAATCACTAAAATAAATCAAAGTCAAAATCCAATTCTCATTAGTGAAACCTTCTTGGAGGCATTACAAGACAATCAAGATAAATTTATTGGTGAAAACCTCTTTGAGGCACCAATAGCTGAGCACAAAATTTCTTCACTACTTGATGAAGACAAAATCAAAGATCAAATCAAAATAACTTCCTATCTATATCCTAATCATATGGTATCTACTCTTAAGATCAAACAAAAACAAAAATATAATGGTCTTATTGAGAGAACAAGTCTTCAGCCCCACCACAACCAAAATTATGTTGAATCTGGCATCATCAACATTACATGTGACTGAATGTTCTGATCTTCATTTTTTTCTCCACTATTATACATTCCATTATCATCAACCATTCCATTTCACAATCAAACCTACCATCCATTATTTTTCCCTCTTTACCATCCACAACCACACTTTCCTTTGTAGAGGCTACAAGGATACCTTGTCTTAATGTTTGAAGGAATTAGAATCAACAACCAACAAAGATCACAAAAGCATTCTCAACATCAAAATCTACAGGGCATTTTTGATAGAGCAGCTATTCAAACAAGGTGTGGGATAGCAATTAACATGATCGATTATTTTATTTGTATCATTTATTGATTAATGTGTGCATCTTCCCATCAATAAAAATAATAGAATCAAAAACCACACCTAGGCCAACAACTTGTACCATATCATTTCGCATTGCCATTGCCATTGTTACATATCCATTTTCCATTGTTGTAGATCCCTTCCATTTACCTTACCTTACTAATTTGGGGCAACCCTTTTATCATTATACCATCCTACCAGTCCATCATTATCCTAAGAAAGACCATACCATCCTATCATTCCATTCCTATTTAGATCAAAGCCTATTTTTAGTCATCCTACCCAATCTTATTTTGATCTTGGTTACTTTGATTCTTCCTGCACTTTTTGTTAAGGGATTTTGTTCAGGTTTCAATAATCAATCAAGTCTATGTTTAAATGACAATTTATGAAAGTAGTGTGACATTTGATTTGACAAGATATATTTCATCTTATCAAGTTTGTTTATGTGAACCTGAGTATAACTACTTATGGGTAAATCAATGTCTCACTAGTCCTACTACTAATTATAACCACCTATGGAAAAATTAGTATCATTAACCTATGTCATTGTATCCTAGTTATAATCACCTATGGTAAAACTAGGGGCAACACTTGTTTACCATGCATTGTCGCATCACCTTGCCATTACTATTTTCATTTGACTGGCCATTTGCTGGATTTGAGAACTTTTTGGGACCTAGTTGGTTTTTCCCTGCCTTTTGTGTGGATGGAATTACTATGACTTGAGTTCATTTTGGGACTATGTGGGTCATGCTCAATTCATTTTGAGGTCACTTCAATCCCCCTTTCCATACACTCTTAGCATTTTTTGAGAAACCTAAGCCAAATGCTCTTACCATTTTCTGAGTAGGTATCTTGTCATTCTATAATGAGTTAAGATACCTCAAAATGTCAAAAACATTCATAATATTTCAGAATCTAAAAACATGTCTTATCTAAGCCTAGCCAGTTATCCTCGATCTGCCTTACAGGGGCATTGTCATTGTTAGGATGCTTTCTTTTGATTTTGTTTTTAAGTTTTCTATTTGTTTGTTTATTTCAAGTTATTTGTTTGTTTGTTTGCTTGATTTTTATTTGTTTGTTTATTTATTCACTTGCATGTTTGTTTATTTTCAGCACTGTCACCTTGACTAAGTCTATATGTGTTCATTACATGATTATTTGAGCACATTATTCTTGAGTCCATCCATATTCATCAATTAACATTGCCATCATGGTTTTTTATCATTGGTGCATAGTTTTCAAGTGTTTATTGGATCGAGAGTTAGTCCTTACGCATTTTTTGGCCAAGTCTTTATGTTGTTCTATCATGAAGCCTACCATCACATGTTATAGAAAAAAATAGCTTCATGAAGGTCTACAATCAATGGAGCCACAAAAGTTTCTCCTTGGCACCTTGGCAAATCCTCCCATCCCACCCTTGATCAAATCAACCCATTGACCATTCTAGTTGTATCATTGTTAATAAAGATGAACATCTCTTCATTGGTAGGTACAACTAAATCATTTCTAATAATCAATATTATTCTTTTATTCATATATTTCATCACTTTATACATGTTCATCTTTAATTTTTATTCTAGGCTATATCCTTGAGTTATGCTTGCTAATCATCCCTAATTGGAGCACCATCATCTTTAGCTAATCCAAGTCCTCTTAATGATTATAACCACCTATGAGCAAATCATTATTTTGAATTTTATTCTTAATTATAACCAACTTTAGGCAAATCAACATCCTTTTTATATCAATGCATCTAAGCATTTTCTTATTTGGATTAATCTCAACCATGGATTAATTCCATCTTTCTTCTTGTTTCTTTTCAAGGGACCATCTATCAATAAATGTGAGAACCACTCCCTCGAGGGGGCATCATCATCGGCTTCCCAAAACCATTTGGAGCTTTGTTCTTCAACCATCATCTTCTATTTGGCATACAGTCCTTTCTCATTATTTGAGAAGACATTTCTTTGCCTAAATTTTTCAACATCTTCCCAAATAATAGCAAATTCTAGACACCTAAATCTAGCCACCAATAACCTCTAACCAAGATTTTGACCAATTTCCACCTAAAATGTATAATTTGGCCTAAATACACTAAAATGCATCAAATAAATTGAAACTAAAATATTCAAGTGTTGATTTTGGCCAAGGTATCCTTAAATGGGGTAATGTAATTTATAGGCCAACTAGCTTTGATCAGATCATTTTGAGTCAAAATGCCAATTTTACACCTTGGTGCTCTGGATTGCTCTTTCCTATCAAATATCTTGCATGAGATGTATGCCTTTGTTATTCTCTATTGGTAACATCCTAAATGGGAATATAATTATAATGCATCTAATATTGACTTCCAATTCAAATCCAGTCAAATTTTGGACCAATAACAAGGCATTCTGATCAATTTGAGTAATTTGTGCACAAGGTGCTTAATCATGCTTAATAGCTAATTAACAAAAATTAAGTCCTAATCAATAATTCCATGGAAACTTGTTGAATACTTATTTTTTTAAATGAATATTTAATCTCTACATCATTAGGTAACCTCATTTCTTGGGAAGACATCCCTAGGCCATAAATACCACAAATATCAAGATTCATTCCCTCCATGCCTCATCAATGTCTTTCATGATGCCCTCCATGCCTCTTAATTTCTCCTCTATCCCAAATATTAATGAGCCTATTTATCAATTTTAATTTTATAATTGGATTAATCCTTATCCACACATCTCAATCCTGAGATGGACGGTTTAGGTTGATTTTGATCAATCTCAAAAATCTATAAATAGGAGGCCTTACCACATCATTTCTAAGACTTGATAATGTAAAGTTATAATGCAAAAATGATTCAAAAATCCATTGAAATTTTTGTTACCATGCCAAATTTATTCCAAGCCAAGCCAAGCCACAAGCCAAAGGTGCCAAGGAGAGATGGATGTAGCCAAGATTCTACTGCCAAGGACTTCATGAGCACAAGCTAAGAAAGCCACTATAACAAGCATTTTGGAGCATCCAAGAAAGGTAAAAGAGGGTTTATTTTAAATTTTAGATGTGTGTTTCATTCATGTTTATTAACTAAGCTCTCCGTAGTGTCTAAGCCTAGAGATGTTATGCTAGTTAGTGTGTTTCTTTCATTTTGTTTTCATTTTGAAACTAAAACAATACTAACCATTCTCTCTTGAGTCAAATTCCTAGATCACAAAATTTTCCAAATTGAGCTTTGGTTATTCCCCCTTCCTCAACAAGATGTTTTTGATGTTTTTTAATCATTTTCATACTCATGTGTATATCTTACATTCATGCATTCTTCTATATTTTTCTATATGTGTGTTCTTATTGTCTGTCCATCTATATGCTCCACTATGACATATATTTTTCTAAAATGTTTCTCAGTTGTGTCCAACTTAGTTACATTATGTGCTCCTTTCTTAGTTTCTAAATACATATTGTATTTTAGTTTTTTTGGAGTATCATAACCATTTCCATCCTCTATGAGTTTAATGAAGGGAAATTTTGTTGGCCAATCAACCTTAAAAGACCTTCCAAATGTCCATCTACTTCTCTTCCTTATAAAATATTTTTTATTTGAATTTTTAACTTAACTTGGTGTTTTATGATAACCAAAAATCTCTTTTGGTAGTCTAATTTTATCATAATTGTCACTGAGAGCTAGAGCAACATCTTTGAGTGGTGGCATGTCATCATTAATAAAATATTTAGGGGTGACATGTTATTATTAAGAATTGTTTGTTATTAAATATAATCATTATTAGTGGGTATTTATGTATGTTAAAAGGTATTTATATGATTATTATTTATATTTAAAATAAAATTTACTACAAAATACAAAAATATTAATAAGTACCTATATTTTGAGTGCATGGAGGTTGTGTGGGATTTTTTATTGAGTCTTTAAAATAAGACAATATGCTAAATTTTATTGATAACTAGCATGTCACCTTAGTGTTACCACCATATACAATGATGAGCAATGTAGAAGAATGAATCCAATAAGATACAACTGATTGGTTATAAGAGGGATGCCACCAACTAGACACACCCATAATGAAATCATTTGGTTGTAGCATAGGGATGATACTATTTGATCTAAGTATGGATGCAACCATTTATTTGGATAGGGATGCTATCATTTAGTCACATAAGGATATTACCATTTGGTTTGAATAGGGATGTAACCATTTAGTTGTAAATGACTAGCTAATTATAAATGTAATCATTTGGTTATAACCAGTGGGTAGTTTTATTGTTATAACTAGGGTGATTGCATAGCCCATCTAATAAGATTTTGGGAGTCCGTAGATTTGATATCACGAGTCCATAGATTTAAAATCACAAGTCTA
Source organism: Torreya grandis (assembly GCA_037957365.1). NCBI lineage: Eukaryota > Viridiplantae > Streptophyta > Pinopsida > Cupressales > Taxaceae > Torreya > Torreya grandis. Next base: position 2,494,044 of record JARHVA010000600.1, on the reverse strand, counting down.
TAGACATCCCACATGAAGAGGGATAATTGTTTGGTAATATCATTCCCTAGCCACATGGGAGAAACCAAACACTTTATTAAGCCACATAACTCATGATCCATCTACATCCCAGAAATGTGAGAATAGACCTGCCAAGTCAAAGCTCAAAATGTGGTTATAATAATGGTTTCAAGTTATAGTTTTAGTGATGACATACTGTTAGAGCTCATTGAGATATTTTTTATGCATTTTTTGGAACGTAAATCAGAGTTCACGAGCTCATGTTATGGCCACTTGAAGATTGGTCAAAAAATGAGAGTTAAAAGCGACATGGCATTGTTGAAATATGCCAAGTGGACCAATAGCCATTTGAAACATGGAAAAATAATTAGGTGCAAAAAAAATTGGTTTGATGACTTGTCACGACATCAACATGCCACATGGCAGTGTGAGATAAGTGCAAAGCCAAGCAAGGTGGCGAGTTTGAAGGAAAGACCATGTCCAACGTGCATGTCGAGTTAAGAGACCAAGAGAAGAGGATAAGGCTAGCATTTTGACCAACATGCTGCACTTAGCGCCTAAGTCTCCCATAAAAGGGGACATTGACACATTCCAAGGAGGATGCCAAGCTTCTTAAAGCATGCAACCACCTTCCACGCAGCCCATGTGGGACAAAACTTCAATCAAAGTGTGCCCAAAAAGGAGGGAAAAGATTTCAAACCCAATCAAAGAACCTAAAAGAAAGGGCTATTGGTTTTGAACCCCTGACTTGCCACCCAAAAGGGATAGGCCTTGACCACTTCAGCTACGGAGGTCAAAGTGTTATATAAGGCACTAATTTCTACTTGAAGTTATCAAATTTCTAGAGTGTTTTTTTTTATTTTTAAGAGGCCAAGACTTGTAAAAGCTTTGGGAAAGCTTATGTAATAATTTTTTATCCATTTTCCATCCATAATACACAGTATTAATACTCCAATATATCCAATTTGCTTATTGAAGGAGTATATTTTAACCCATTTTGGAGATTTTTAGCACTTTTTAGAGAAACTTTACAGGTGTTTATGAAGACTCACAAAATTTGAAGGTGTCGGGCTTGATTTCAGTCATGATGAAGGTGAATTCTTACATTGAGATATCAGCTTATAGGAAAGTTGTTTATTGTTTCCAGGTGTTTGATGTGCCCTTAATGGAAACGGTCCACTCTGTTGGAGAACCCAGAGATGTAGGCATCAATTTTTGAGCCGAAATCTATTATCATGTTTTGTGTTTTGGTAATTTTCATTTTGATGCATGATTTTGTTTTAGTTTGCTGATTTGGTTTAATTAGTAAATAAACTCATGCAAGTAATTTACATTTTGACAATTATAACACAATGTTATTAAAAACTTGTTTAATTGGTAAATGAAAGTAACAAGTCTTTTGACAATTCCATTCCAACCCAACAAGTGAGAACATTTTATGCCAAAATTTTGCAAGTTCTTTTGAGTTTTTTGAGAATTTGTTGAGTTTTGATAAATTTAGTATTTGTACTTGAAACTTCACTTTAATTTTATCAGTGTAGTTTACGGATCACATTGGTATCAGAGTAGTTACAAAGATGGGTTAGCTTCTGATTGAGTTTTGACAGTTGCTTTTAGTTTATTGGTTTTCAATATCACTTGATTAGATTGATGTGTGCAGTTGTGGAATCAGTGTGTTTACAGGAAACCATGGGCAAGTTGTCACATAAAGCCAAGATGGAAGAGCTTGAAAGCATCAATAGCCAAATTTAGGATGAGAATGCATTCTTGAGATGCAAGCTCTTTTCCCTTGAAGAGCAAATTACAAGTTTGAAATCCAAGATTGAATCTAAGGATGAGCTCTTGATTAGATTGCAATGTGGTGAGTGTGAAAAGGTAAATCCTTCAAATCAAATGTAGAGACTATGACTGAGTGAAGTGTAAGTTATTCACCACGTAATTCATCTACTTCTTCTTTCCATTTAGATTCAGATTCAAGTAATGATGCTTTTGGTAGTTTTGAACAACACACTAAGGGTATAAGATCCAAATTATTGATGAAAATGGGATTTAATGGAAGAGGTCTTGGTCAAGATGGTCAAGGAATTACTAACCCAATATATTAGGCACCCAACCAAAAGCTCTACCACCACCTTTATTGGGAATTTATGGAAGCACACAATTGATTACCAAGCAACTTATCATGCAGAAATAACCAAAAGTCACAAGTAACTAGAATTCAAAAATAACACAGAATATGAGACATAATACACAATTGTATTAATACTCTTCCAGAAGGAAATACAACAAAGAAGATTTCCACAGTTCTTCTTCCTTACACACCTCTAGGGCATAAATAGTAAATCTTCCCTTAAAGCTCTCTCTCCTACGGTCCCAACACCCAACTCAAACATAGAGTTGGTGTTCACCTCCAACTAGTCAGTATCCACTACTGCCAGTACTCTGAGTATATACACATACTCAATCGAGTGCACAACACACTCCAAGTAGATCTCCCATGAAATGCAACAACCTACACCCCAAATGATCTTACTTATGGAAGGATCTCCCTTGCCTTCTTCTTTGCTCTCTGTATAGTACACACTATACTCCAAGTAGATCCTACCTAATCTTGTTCCCTGTTGTGTTGATGTCACCTTAACTCTGCTACCACTACAGATCAACTTGGTTCTGCACACCTGCAAACCTAGACCATGCACACACATACACTTACAGATCAATGATCTTACTTACCCATGTAGATCTCTAAACATAGCCATGCACACCTGATGACCAAGATCATACGTACATGAAGAATCCTTCTAATTCTCCAAACCAGCACCCACACTTGGTACTGTGGCACTAGGAGGAACACACCATGCTCTCTTCTCTCTGAAGGAGCTTATATTTTGCTCTCTTACTCTCTAGCACACTTTTATAATACAGCCCATGAGTCTATTATATAGATCTCATCCAAAAAATAATTAGACATCTAATTACAATAATTAGATCCATAGATTCTAGTCTAAATTTGGCTCTTGACATGCAAACACTTAGTTTGTTAACTAACTGCCCATAAAACTTGCAGTTCTGAACCGCACAAGCGATCGACGTCAGTCCCTGTCTGCCTGGAGGTGACCGACATCGGCAAATCCATGACTAATGTTAGTTACTTCTCTTCACTAACTTGACCAACATCGGCTGATTAGACCGAAGCCAGTTGCTCTACAACTCAGCAACCTTCAACAACCTCCTCCCCTATTTGCATCAATGAAGCTTTTAGCACCACAACCTAAAAATCTCCCACTTAGAGATAAATAGCTGCACTGTACCTATACCTGTACTGCATCTAATCTATTTCCTGGCTTATATCCCTCTTCAAGATGAATCCTAAAGACCGACCACCACACAACCCGTGGTGCACCTCCTGTCATCCAAGTAACCTGCCACATCCACATTTACAAACCCATGTAGAAAAGAACTTGACCCTGCATCACATGTATACCTACTACTGGTCCATCTTAGATACCTGAGAATCCACTGAACTACCCTCTAATGCTTCTTTCCTGAATTGGCTCCAAACTTTCTGACAGCTCCCACTACTTGGGAAACCCAGGTCCAGTACGCATGTACTTAACCTCATCATGTGAATCAAGACCCTGCTCATAGAACTATCCAACCCATCGGTGTGCTCACCAGCTTCACACAATCATCCAGAGACAAAATAAACCTATGATCTCCATGTCTCTAGAACCCACTCATGCCAAAAAAATTTGCTAGTCAAAATTCCTCATGACATACCACTGAACTAACTTTACCTTTAGCTTAGCAAAACCCTGTATGTTTAACCCTGCATGCAAACACACAACATATAGTAATAAGATGATGTTGAAACTCATCATCCACCTAGTAAAGTAACCCACAGTAGTTACCCTGACATTGACAAAAGCCATGCTTTGTCCTCCACCTGTCAAACCTGTACCACTGTCCTGCAGCTTCCTCAAGACCATATGACCTGGCTTTTCTATCTCACATGTCCGTTCTCTCTATTATTCAACTAAGGTATCCATTCATCTCTGTGCTTTCATACCAGCTGGCAACCCTACCAAATCTCTCACTTGGTTTTGCATCTATATTCCTACCATGCTCCCACTATTTCCTAGATCCTTCCTGCTCTACAGTGAGCAACGAGTATAAATAAGAGGAACAATGAATTTGAGGCTTACTTACCCCTTCAATCCTCCATATGGGATTTTGAGACTCCTTGACAGCTTACTATCTACCTAAAATCTATTACAGTGACCGACCTAAGTCATTACATAGTCTGCATCCGATCGACATCGATTTCCATGCGCCTATCCTGTCTACCAACTATGCCGACGTCGGTGTCCCTGTTGTCAACATCGGTCCTCTTGATCGACGTCGGTCTTACCTATTGCCGACATCAGTCCTCCTGACCTACGTTGGTCTTACCCTACCCTACATCACCAGCTTTAGTCTACACATGACCGACATTGGCACCTATCTGTTCGACACCGGTTCCTCCTGACTAACGTTGGTACCTGTGTTTTCCTGTGAGTGATGACTTTTTGCCTGCAAGCTCTCCATGGATCAAAACCCTATCTAAACTGCCCTGCTCAGAGTTACTTAGCCTTCTCCATTATTCTCTATCTACCATCTCCTCCATAAACACTAAGGATTTCCAATTCTTAAGCCTATCAAATATATCAATCTTCCTCTTAAGAACATGCATCTCCTTCTTGCTCATGTGACCAAGCCTACAAAGCCACATCTCCACAATAGAAAAAGAATCAGTAATATAAGCAAGTAGATAAAGGGTACCTACTTTCTTACCACCAGCTACTTCAAGTGCATCCACTGTGAGAGTTCTTGTGCATCTCTCATCACCTAACTTCCTTGAAGAAATTAGCCACATCTCCAAGACTGGGACCTGGATGACCTCCTTCAACACCCATGTGTTGGCCGCCTACAATTTCAGCTTCACTTCCCCTTTGCCAATTCTTTGGCAAGGCACACCAGCCCCTAAATAAATCTTTCCAAAGTCTCCAAAGACCTTACCATGAAAAGATACTCTATTTTAGACTACATGGAAAGAGGTAATATAATCTATAAAATAAGATTCTACTTTATCCAAGAAACATACCAGAGCATCCTATGTCACATCGCCTGTAACATCTGCTTCTTCAGTTTTTTCATGCTGATCTTCCACAAACCAACAATTTTTATTTACCTGCTCTTTCTTTCCATAACACCGTAAGTGATCATCTATGCTTTTCAATTCCTCCATTCTTAGCTTACTTTATTCTACCATTTCTCTACTCCCACTCAATCAGAAACTCTTGAGAGTGACTTGTAATCAAACACAAAACTACTCCCTGCAACCTTAGCTCTGATACCACTCTGTTAGGCACCCAACCGAAAGCTCTACCACCACCTTTATTGGGAATTTATGGAAGCACACAATTGATTACCAAGCAACTTATCATGCAAAAATAACCGAAAGTCACAAGTAACTAGAATTCAAACATAACATAGAATATGAGAGACAATACACAATTGTATTAATACTCTTCCAGAAGGAAATACAATAAAGAAGATTGCCACAGTTCTTCTTTATTACACACCTCTAGGGCTCCCACACCTCTAGGGCATAAATAGTAAATATTCCCTCAAATCTCTCTCTCCTATGGTCCCAACACCCAACTCAAACACAGAGTTGGTGTTCACCTCCAACTAGTCAGTATCCACTACTGCCAGTACTCTGAGTATATACACATACTCAACCGAGTGCACAACACACTCCAAGTAGATCTCCCATAAACTACAAAAACCTACACCCCAAATGATCTTACTTATGGAAAGATCTCCCTTTCCTTCCTCTTTGCTCTCTGTACAGTACACACTATACTCCAAGTAGATCCTGCTTGATCCTGCTCCCTATTGTGTTGCTGTCACCTTGACTCTGCTGCCACTACAAATCAACCTGGTTCTGCACACCTGCAAACCTAGACCATGCACACACATACACCTGTAGATCAATGATCTTACTTACCCATGCAGATCTCCAAACGTAGCTATGCACACCTGATGACCAAGATCATACATACATGAAGAACCCTTCTGATTCTCCAAACCAGCACCCACACTTGGTACTGTGGCACTAAGAGGAACACACCATGCTCTCTTCTCTCTGAAGGAGCTTATATTTTGCTCTCTTACTCTCTAGCACATTTTTACAATATAGCCCATGAGTCTATTATATAGATCTCATCCAAACAATAATTAGACATCTAATTACAATAATTAGATCCATAGCTTCTAGTCTAAATTTGGCTCTTGACATACAAACACTTGGTTCGTTAACTAACTACCTGTAAAACTTGAATTTCTAAACTGCACAGGCGACCGATGTCGGTCTCTGTCTGTCTAGAGGTGACTAACGTCAGCCAATCCATGACTGACATTGGTTGCTTCTCTTCATTAACCTGATCGACATCAGCTGATCAGACCGATGCTGGTTGCTCTGCAACTCAGCAACCTTCAGCAACCTCCTCCCCTATTTGCATCAGTGAATCTTTTAGATCCACAACCTAACACAATACATGTAGAACATAGATCTCTTCATACAAATTTGGGTTACACTAGTGAGCAAGTGAAAATTAGAAAAACTTCCTCCATGGCTAAAAGAAGATAAGATTCTAATAGCAAAGGACTGAGGCCAGTATTAGAGCATGTATAGTGTAAGAAGGAAGGTAGAAGAGGTATTGATATTCTACCTCCTAGTTCTTACACTAGAGTTAGCACTAAATCTTCTGATCCATTTTTATGTTTAAGAAATTTAGATTTAACATTCAGAAGATGATGCAATCATTTCCATGCACTATTTGTGGAATGCATAACCATAGTGTTTCATTTTGTTGGAAGATACATGCTTTGCTTAAGCATATTGAAGGTGTTAAGGACCTTTCTAGTCATGGCAAAACGAGAAGAGGTAAAAGGGAGACCTAATCTAAGAAGGTTGTTTGCACTCATTGCCATATGAGTGGACATCAAATTGATCATTGTTCTAAACTTCAATCATCTTCTCATTCTAAAAATGGTAAAACTAAGATGATTTATCAACCTATTAATAAGGTCAATGAAGTTAAATCAATCCATAATGATGTTAAGGAATCCACTAAGACAATCAATTTCACTAAGAAGAAAGAAATAAAAAAAGTGGATTATCACTACATTCTTTTTGCAAAGCATGGTTATGAATTTACCTAAGGGAATGAACAAGCTTTGATAGATGTAGATTAGAGTTGGTGGGAACACTTCAAGATGAGTTTATCATATGAAGTTTTTCAATTCTCACTTTTTGATAACTCTAAGATTTTGATCTCCAGAATATGCTATGTGAGTTGTCTAGAGGAGTTGAACTCATTTGATCAGTTGGAGATAATATCAGAATGCATGTTGTAGGTTGAGTTAATTCCTTATGACACTTATTTGACTTCTATTTTGAATGTATCTATTTTTGGCACATGGATGTATAGATGCATTGTTAAGACCCTATGGGCATGTTTAAATGTTAGGCAACATACACTTTTGGTTGTTTACATTTGCTTAGCATATAAGTGCCATACTATGGCATTGTATTTCAACATGTCCACAACATTTATTGTATGTTTTCGGCATTATAAACTTGTCTTGCAGTTACATTGGGAGTTGTTTCAATTTTTGACAATTCACTGCTTTACAAGATGTGACATTTGGGCAGGCAATTTTGGTATGTTGTAATCACATTGGTAGCTGTAGATTCACTTAATCATGCCTTTGGATTAGGAATTTTTGTAGTTTGATAGTGGATCATTTTAATGCAATTGTTTATACCTCTTGCTATGATTGGATTCTATTTTCATGGATGTAGTAGACTAGTTTGTAGTTTCAGCGGATATTGGACTTTTAGAGACCAAAAGCCCTCCATTGGGGAGGTGTGATCAGATTTGGGAGTTTTTAGATTTAAAATCATGAGTCTGTATAAATCCCACATGAAGAGGGATAATTGTTTGGTAATATCATGCCCAGGCCACATGGGAGAAATCAGACACTTTACTGAGCCACATAGCTCATGATCCATCTACATCCTAGAAATGTGAGAATAGACATGCCAAGTCAAAGCTCAAAATGTGGTTATGATAATGGTTTCAAGTCATATTTTCAATGGTGGTATACTTTAGATATTGTTGAGAGATTTTTGATGCATTTTTTAGAACATAAATCTGAGTTTAGGAGCTCTTGTTATGGCCATTTGAAGATTGGTCAAAAAATGAGAGTCAAAAGTGACATGGCACTGTTGAAATATGCCAAGTAGACCAATAGCCATTTGACACGTGGAAAAATAATTAGGTGCAAAAAAAAATTGGTTTGATGACATGCCACAACATCAACATGCCACTTGATAGCATGAGATAAGTGCGAGACCAAGCAAGGTGGCGATTTGGAAGGAAAGACCAAGTCCAACGTGCATGTCGAGTTAAGAGACCAAGAGAAGAGGACAAGGCTAGAATTTTGACCAACATGCTACACTTAGCACCTAAGTCTCCCACAAAAGGGGACGTTGACACATTCCAAGGAGGATGCCAAGCTTCTTAAAGCATGTAACCACCTTCCATGCACCCAATGTGGGACAAGACTTCAGTCAAAGCACGCCCAAAAAGGAGGGAAAATATTTCAAACCCAGTCAAAGCACCTAAAAGAAAAGGCCAATGGTTTTGAACCCCTGACCTACTGACCAAAAGGGATAGGCCTTGACCACTTCAGCTACGGAGGTCGAAGTGTTATATAAGGCACTAATTTCTACTTGAAGTTATCAAATTTTTGAACTGTGTTTTTTTTATTTTTAAGAGGCCAAGACTTGTAAAAGCTTTGGGAAAGCTTATGTAATGGATTTTTATCCATTTTCCAGCCATAATACATAATATTAATACTCTATTATATCTAATTTGCATATTGGAGGAGTATATTTCAACCCATTTTGGAGATTTTTAGGACTTTTTAGA